>BHFT01005297.1:0-49151 GCA_004320025.1 Laticauda laticaudata
TCTCCTGTCATTTCTTTCTCCTTTCGCTCCCTATCATGAGGTGCCCATCTAATGCGGGATAGCAGATACCGCAATCACCTACTTCTCCCACTCTAAAACATGCCTATGAGAAAAGTAGATGCTCATTCCAACACCTCAATAGAGGTAAACCTTGAAGACAATTCAGAAGTTTCAGCTGGTTCAAAATGCAGCAGTTTTGCGCAAATCTGGATTTCTTCATGTACCATTCCTTTGGAAGGGGCTGCATTGTTGCTGGTTTGCTTCAGGGTCCAATTCAAAGTGCTGGTTATCACATTTAAAGCCCTACATGAGTTGGAGCCCAGTTGAGTAGTGCGGTGGCTTAGAGGTGGAGCTCTCGCCTCACAATCAAGGAGGCTGTGAGTTCTACCCTAGGTACAGGCAAATATTTCTCTCTCTGAGCACAAAGAAAATACATCTGCTGAACAAAACTCTGCAATGGTGACAGGAAGGGAATTTGGCCAGCAAACGCTCTGCTAGCTCCATTCAGTTGTCTAACAAGAGATTATAGGGTCATTAAAAAAGAAGAAGAAGAAGATGAAGAAGATGATGATGATGATGATGATGATAGGTTAGAGCCAGGTTATTTGAAGGTCTGCCTCTACTGAGTTCCATCTACCTGGCTCATCAAGAAAGATATATTGTGGGTACCATCTATCAGACAAGTACATCTAGTGAAAAACAGGATGTGATGATTCCCTCTCTGTGAATATCATTCCCACCTAGATGTTTTTCTGTAACGTACAGATGTGGTTCTTTCTGGAAATACAGAGTTGCTCAAGTGGCTGAATTGTCTTTGTTGCCACCCTGGGATGGGGAATTTATGGGATTTTCTACTGTGGATTTTTAATTTTGTACACTGCCCAGAATCACCAGTTGTGAATTGGATGGCCACATAAATTTGTTTATGAATCAATGAATGAATGAATCTGGATGTCCTATATCTAGCTTATCATGGAGATGCCTAAAATAATGCAAAATGCAAAGCTCACACATTCATGTGTGAGAAGAATGATCATTATGTTTCCACAAAGCATCAGAAGTGGGATCAGGTGTTGAAAGTCTCCTGAACTTCCTGATTATGTATGAAACCACCTTTAGCCAAAAATCTTAAAAGAATAACAAATAAGAAGAAATTAACCTTTGTTCAAGTGAAATCCTTGATATGAAGGTAAGCTGGCTACCTGAATAAATTATTTGTTTCTGCAAATGACAAAATTATTCAGGGCATGAGGAATGAGACTATTTGAAATATTTGGCCCTTTAGGGCAGCCATCTATGATCTCAGAAACTATATGTAGAAAAAATACTTTTTTTTTCTCACACAAAGTCACAACTGTTGTGCTTCCCAATCACATGATCACATTATGGCCTATGGCAACCAGCTCACATTTACCACCCGATTGCAGTGTCCTGAAGTCAAATGACAGCAATTTGCAACATGTTTTTTTTTCTGATTTCCAGTGTGGTTTTTTTTTTCAAAAATGGCAAAAATGACCATTTGTGATTATACACTCACTTAACAACTATGTAATTTGCTTAGTGACTTCAGTGACACGCTTCATAAAAATAGTTGAAAAATTGATGCCTGACAAGGAGCAACAATTTCTCCTTGCTACCTAAAAATCACTATGACTTAGAACCAAAATTGAAAGATAAATTGTAGTTATTAATAAGAAGTACCTGCATACTCTTTTGTAGTATTTTATCATTAGAGCCTTTTCACAGGCTTTAATGATCAGTATGAATTAAGATACAGAGATAAACATATATTATCTTTCCTCTATCTGGCTTCCATAATATTTGAGACAGATTTATATGTTACTGAAGGCTCCGAACATTGTTTTCCTGAGGGTATACATTTTTCACTCTATTAGTAGGACTAATTTTAACAGAATAACAGTTGTAAGAGTTGTAAGTGATCTTGAAGGTCTTCTTCTCCAACTCCCTGCTCCTTATAAAAAATATTTTATCTAATGTGTAAGGATGCATGGGTTTAATTTTTCCACTTACACCTGTAATAAAGAAAACACCAACTTTTGAAGTCATGTACTTCTTGAAAGGAGTGTGTCTTCTCTCAGAAATAATTATTTGAAACACAAACTGAAATGTAATCATATTTAGTTTAAATTGGAAAGGCTAATTTAATAGGAGATAATGTGCAAATCCTTTTCTTACAAGTACATAGAGCAATTTGTCACAAAAACGGCAGACCAATTTGCATCATAATGGGTTCCCTTATCATTTCAGAGTATAATTGTTTCGAACATTTTGATACAGTTACAGCAAACACCCCACAGAGAGATTTTCAAGTTGTACCTAAGAACTGCTGACATTTACTACTGCCTGCATAAATCTCTGAGGCTGTATGTTAGATGTTAATAAAAATCATATGAGATATAGACGATTGCAGTCTCCAAAATAACATCTTCTAATCCATATGCATTTGGCAAATATAAGTATTTTTAACACAAACAAAAAAGGAGGCAGTTCTGTCAGATGTGTAGAAAGTAATCTGTGAAACAAATCTGATTCCCAGTGATACTCAGCAACATCATTTTAAAGCAAGAGATATCAAAAGAGTTGTTTATTTAAAGAAAAAGATGCATGTTGTCAAAACTTGAGGCAAATAGAGATTTAAATATTCATAGGAGTGTGATGCTAGACTGAATATGTACTCAGGAAATATCTTCCATACCTTACTATGGGACAAAATGTGTGTCAGGATTCTGGCAGTTACCCCAATTAAATCATGAATCTTGAGCCAAACTTCCAAAACTTCAAAAGGATTTATTGGGAATTAACATGTCCGGCACCGCCTGGGTATAGCTGATTCTGAGATACATAATTCATTGTCATCCCTGGTTTTCCCCCACCCCCTGGGTATATCATAATTCATATTCTCCAATGAGACATATCCATAGCCAATAATCATCAATCATGTTCTCCAGTTAGAATTCATTACCACTGGGATGCATGACCACTGGGTAGACTCTAAGCACTAAAGAGATGAAACAGGAAATTATTTAGCATGGTGTTTTTGAACTCAAACTATTGTCTGGAGAATGGGCTAAACATTAAGGATAGAAAAGCATATACTGTGCTAGAGTCATTTAATTTAAATAAAGTATAAGGATATGCTGGGTGGTGTGGTATCTTAGAAGTTAAGATTATGGCCTTGTTGGCTGGAAAGGTGGGAGCTCAGGTTTGAGACCAAGCACCATGCAACAGACTGAGCTCCTATCCTTGCTCCCGCTCCTGCCAACTTAGCAGTTTGAAAGCATGCAAATGCAAGTAGATAAATAGGTACCACTTAGATGGGAAGATAACAGAGCTCTGTGGTGTCACGCTGGCTACATGACTCTGGAAATATCTTCAGACAGCACTGGTTCAATGGCCTTGAAATGGAGATGAGGGTTGCCCTTTATTGTCAGCGATGATTAGCAGAGTAAAATCTGAAGAATTTTTTACCTTTTTTTATAAGGATATGCTAAAATATGGAAATCTTCATCACAATTAGAACCTTGTCAGTTCATTGCTCTATATCCATAATCTACCAATCAAGTTAGTTTTCTACTGTAAATCTAATTGGCTCATGATACTGTGAAAACTAAGGCAATAGCTAGCTAGTTAGATTGCTTGCTTTAATATTTATGTGACATCAAATCATTGCCAACTCTTACCAACCATATTTTCTCCATGATGATCTATTAACTTGGTCTTTCAGGTTGTCCAGTGATGCTCTCTTTATCATTGTAAAGTTCCAGTCAGATAGGGAAAAATATAGGGGTGGGATTCAAATTTTTTAACAACCAGTTCTGTGGGTGTGGCCTAATTTGTGGGTGTGGCTTAGTGGTCATATGACTGGCTGGGCATTGCTTGTATATAAATATTGTAATATTTGTGTAAATCTTGAATTTTTTATAAAAAAAGAGCAACTTTTACCCAAAAGCAGGCAAAGCATACAGGCAGATTGAGTTGTACACAGAATCACAGATTCATTCAGAGATCTATCTTTTTGCAATCAGCTACCTGAGTCTGTCACATAAAATTTGCTGACAAGCAAACTCATAAAATTAATTCACAACACACTATGTATGTAAATATTGAATTTTATACAAAAAAGAGTAATTTTTTACCTAAAATCAGGCAAAACAGGCAGGCAAATTGAGTTGCTCACAGAATCACTGATTCACTTAGAGATCTGTGTTTCTGCCATCTGCTACCTGAGTCTGCACTGAATAATAGAAGCTTCAGGCTCAGCTCTGCTTTTAGATTAGCTAGAAAGCAAGAAATCCATTGATTTCCTACTTTCTAGCTAATCTAAATCTTCTGGCACAGCAGAACAGCTGAAGATTGAAGGGGAAAAAAAAGGAAAAATAGCAACTTACCAAACGCAGGCAAGTTGGATGGTGTGCATGCCAGTTAAGGAGTGGGCGGGGTGGGATGGGGCCAGCCAGTGGCACGATTTGCCAGTTCTTTGGCAGGTAGAATCCTACCCCTGGTGAGAGTGCGTTTTGCACGTGCCTGTAGACTATTTCCTAAAAACCTAGCTGTGCTGTCTGAACAGCTGAAAGCACTGCGTGCAGGTGTGCAGCATTTGAAAAAACACTTCTTTCCTCCTTTTTCAACCTCAGCTGTACCACACACACACACACACACAAAAGCAGGAAATAAAGGACAGCCAAAGGCCAGGCAGGCAGGTTGGCCAAACAGTGCATCAGACACCAAACCGGTTCAGTGTTTACTGCTCTTCAGAGCTACCGGTAGCATCCCATCCCTGGGAAAATATATGCAGTGCGATGTATGTATAGCAGCATATTCTGGCTATTGAATGGCTATCTGCAGGTTGAGAAAGGATGGGAAAATGATGTGCACTGAGGATATTACCTAGGTTGATAATAAAACATTTGCCAGAAAGCAACCAAGCTCGGAGAGCACCAAGGGCCCTGCAGCATTTGATGGAAGATAATTGTGGCATCTCCTAGCCTTGACCAGACAAATTGTCTTGCTTCTGTAACTTAAAAACAAAGTCTAGCTGCTTCTTTTACCCAAGGTAAATTTGTATAAAACCAGGCCTAAATCTTTTTTTTTTTGTCATGCAAATATGAGAATAAGCCATTTTCATTTTGTCAATAGTTGCTCACGATATGCACAATGAAATCTTTATTCCTCTCTACATTCTTTCAGAATATAGTTAATTGGAAATTGGGATAGTTAAGTGGGAATTAGGAGCTGTTCCCTTAAGGGAATTCCTCATGGGAAATGTAGTTAATGAATCATGGGAAATGTAGTTCATGTCATATGGTCACATCTGTAATCCTGATTGGTCACTGAACTGACCCTTGGTGGGATTGGGGGAGTTTCCTTTACTCTTGCTCGGACCCCAGCATTGTGCAGGTGTCTCACCCTTTGCTCCATCATTATGGGATGAAGATAACTGTATTTTTACACTATAAAATCAGCTATGCAAAGATTTGGACATTAGATGAATCTCAACATAACTGTGAATTACACCTTGAGAATGCCTTGTGATGCAATAAAGAAACTTTGTATGGAAGCCTTTGTAGAGTTTGCCTGTCTGTCTTTATATTCAGCCAGTAATTAAAAGACAGAACATGCACAATGGAATGTTTATTCCTCTCTACATTCTTTCTAAAATAGGTGTGGGAAAATATCAGTAGTGATGAAAATAAATACTGTCTCTGATCATATAAAGCTAAATACATAGTAGAACTTGAAAATCCTTCCCCACCCCCAGCTATACATCCAGGCTACTTAAAAAATAATTTTAATATACAATACTAACTACTTCACATATGCTAAGCCACGGTTTAGGTTCTTGGCAACAAGTGTGTATTTGCCAAGGTTGATTACCATTTATAAGTTTGCAATCTGGCTTCTGACAAGTTAAATTAATGGGGGAAGGTAGATTCATTTAATGATTACATTATCCACTTAATGACTGTGGTAATTTGCTTAAACAATCTGGCAAAAGTTTGTAAAATTGAGCACAACTCACTTAACAATTGCCTCACTTCATGACAGAAATTACATTCACAACTGTGGTCATATATTGAGGATTACCTGTAATGAAGAAGTGAGATTGATTTAAGGGATGGGATCCGAGAAGTTCTGCTTTAAAAGATGGTTTTGCTTATATTTTACTTTATTTTTCATTCTGTTGTTTTCTTAGCCTTTTATTCCTTATGTTGAAACTTGGCCTTGCCTACTTTGGGAATGCAGCTCTTTGTATATTTAAACTCTAAGTTGCAAGTGTTGATTTAATATATTTTGCACACAAATGTATATCTCAAGATGATGAATACTATAAAAATTTTAAAAAACAAATTAATATGCCAGAAGAATCCCAGTGGGTTAAAAGAAAGCAGAATAATCCTATTTAGGAGGACAATAGTTAGAGATTCATTATTGTGAATTTACTGTGAGTTATATATTTAAAAGGCATAGCCTCCGCTGCTTTTTTTTTCCTCTCCTAAAAAAAAAAAATAGCACTGTTCCAAAGGAAAAGAGCAAAACTGATTCTCTCAGGAGAAAGAATCTCAGGATGAAAGTGATTCATAGCCGATATTTATTTTAGCTATCTCCATCCTGCACAACGGAGATAAGGGCACTGGTAGTCATCTTACTGTATCATTTGTAAGTCTGCAGAAGTACTGGCAGTAGGAGTAGAGTGTATCTTTGTTTGCAGGTAAGTTATCTTTCTACAGATTTGAAATAATAAAAAAAAATGTCATTAGGATAGAAGAAGAAGAAGAAGGCAGTGAGGGAAAGAGAAAGAGGGGGAAAAAGCAAGAATTTTCTTTCAAACATAAATGCTAGGTGAAAAGACTTTCACTTGGCAATCAACCAGGAATGAAATGATTGTTCAAAGTTCACTGGACACTTTCATAGTGTAAAATTAAACAGAGGTGTTTTTTGGTGGTTTTTTTGCTATACAGTTCTCCGTTGATGTGCAACAACTAATTGTTTATGTCCTGTTAAGAATTTATTTTGCATTGTTTTGTTTTTACATTTTGAAATGATGCCAGAAAATAGAAGCAGCAGCTCTGGGTTTGCCTTCCATAAAATCATTATCCTAACTGCCTCCAAGAAAACTGCATGTCTGTATATTAGGAACAGAGCTTGACTTCAGCCTCTCATAAACTGTAATGTTAAAAAGTCTTCCTAATTCTCCTTCCATTTGCTTAATTCTGTTTCGCTCTTTGTCTAGTGATAACTCCAGTCTCTCCTAGTGCTTGCTGGCTTAAAGTTCCTTCTTTTTTGTTTCTGTAGTAGCTTTGGTCTTCTTGTAGATTTATTTCCAGTTCCTCCTTACTACTCTGGTCTTCCAAACTTACTAGTTGTTCATAAAATTCTTGGGCTCTTTCCATGGTATCTATTTTATTTTTTCTTTCTTTCCACGAAACTAANTATCTCTTGCTCATTGGGCTCTGGAGGGCTCCTCTTCGCTGCTGGGGGGTTGCCTTCCCCACACTGCAGTTGGAGTATCCCCCACACCGACACAAATCTCTCCGGGATTCGAGCACCTCTAAAGATTGCACCTCTAAAGATCGCACCAACCGCAAGTAGATATTAACTGAAACTGCGCTTCGGCTTCTGCACCTCTACTCATCCTTGCCTGCCACCAGAAGTCGAGTCCCATTCTATTTCTAAACACAGAAGCTGTCAGACTCCAAGAACGACATGTAGAGTTACTTATAAGTATATATTGTTTCTCACCAAAAGACAGAAATCTTGCCAAACTAATGCAAACTACTTGCACCATAAGACAAGCACAGTGGTACCTCAGTACTCATCATTAATTGCTTCTGGGAGGTGTGATGGGTACCAAAAATGCCAAGTACCCCTCCCTGCAATTTTTCCCATATGGAATAATGCAGTGAATCTCAAGGCAACTGACACCAACAAATTCTGTCTTGTGTGTTGAGTATCAAACAAATGATGAGTATCGGGACAAAATATTCACATCAAAATGTATTGAGTACCATCAAAACTTGATGAGTTTCAAAGCAGTTGCAGCTGTCAAAGAAACAGAACCAAGGTACCACTATTCTTTGGAAGCTAATAGGGAGGAGCTGTCTTCACTCTTTATCTTCCACACAAACTATCTAAATTGTGCAGTCTCTTGCTACATTAAAACACAGTCCCTTCATCTTGGGAATCTCGATTACATTCCACCACAAAAGCAGGATTTTTTTCCTCACCCCCCACCCTTTCATCCTTAACTATAAGGGAATGGAAAGCTTCTTTGCAACCTATCATTTTTGCTGAGTTGCACAACATCCAAGCCTCCTGTAGCAAACTCTCCTTTTTTCCTGCAAAAAGCACCAGAAGTTCAGAAGGCCCAGAGCTCAGGATGTCTGGAGCAGGTCCTCAGACCGAGTGCAGGAACCTAACATGCAGGAAGAAACCCAGAAAGAAGAGAAAAAATTGGAACAGCCAGTTTTCAGAAGCCAGACTGATGGAGATGAATAACCCTCTTTGTTGTTATGGTGGACCTGGAGTGCAGTAAATGGAGGCTTATTGTAGGTCTCCTTTAAGCCATGTGAATGTGGATGGGTAGGTGTTAATATTCTCTGCTGTACTGCCTCGCTTCTTTTCACAACACAAGTCAGTACAGGACTTTCAGGCACAAACACTTCAGTGCTCCAGGGATCAATGGCAACTAAAGCCCATGTCACACTGCACCAACGGATAGAAAGAGGATGTAAAACGGAGAGAAACACTTGCCATCCGTTGGTTAACGCGAATTCATTATTCTGTACTCACTGCGTCGTTTTTTCTTCCTCTCTACCGTCCAGCATCCGTCGACTGAGGTTCCATCTGCTCAAAAAGTTTTGAGCTGCTCAAAACTTTTTTGAGCGGAAAATGTATCGAACGCGTCCGTTCTGCATCCGCTACGCATACGGGGAACATCAGTTCTGCATCCATCGTCACCCGTTACGCATCGCTACATCCGCTAGGCATCCGCTGCACATCCGCGCAACTCAAATCCGCTCCAGCGGTAAACGGACACAGGAGGCAGCGAAAACGGACGCAGAACGGACATGCAGTGTTGGTAGCATGGACAGAGAAAGGAGAAAGTAGATGCAGCTCGCATACAAAGCATTTAAAATGGAAAAAACTCGCAGAGGGGACCTATCTCGGATATAAGGATGTCTAGAGGATGCCTAGAGGATGAAAAAAGACACCTAGGGAAACCTATATTGGCCTATAAAAAGGGGAGGCAACTCACCTGGATCTCACTTCAGTCCAGAGCCTGCTGTGCAGACCTCTGCAGCTTCATCTGGATCTTGCTCTTCCACAGCATCCATTGATGTTCCACATGGATGTAAACACTCCTTTTGGGAGCCACCATCGTTCTGCAACAGTGCGAAGCCATCTTACAGGCTCTTTCAATGTTCTTACGGGAAGAATAGCAGGCAGCCAAGAAGCGTCTGGGTCTGATTACTGGATCGGGAGAAGAGCAGACTACAGACTGTACAACAAGCTCATGTGGAGCTGAGGAACGAAGACCCTCGTGCATTCCAGAACTTCATGAGGATGCCTCCAGCCATGTTTGAGGAGTTGTGGAGCGGCTGACACCCCAGGTTGACCAGCAGAGCACCAACTTCCAGCCCAAGCCTGGACCCTGGGCTGAAGGAGGCACTGACTCTGCACCACCTGGCCTCCGGGACTACCTACAGGAGCATGCAGTAGCCTGGAGGGGCCACACACACCATCAGCATGTGGTCAGAGAAGTGGTGCTGGCCTCATTGAAGAATACCTGGAGGAGCTCCTCCAGTGCCCCTCCACTGAAGAAGGCATGGCAGAAAGTTGCAGAGCAGTGGTATAATAAGTGGAAACCTTCCCCCACACTGTTTGGAGCCATAGATGGGAAGCACGTTGGCCTGCAAAGCTCCAGCCAAGTCGGGGCCACTTATTTGCAACTACAAGGCTTCTTCAGCATCATCCTCTTCACCATGGTCGATGCTGACGTACAAGTTTCATGTACATCAATGCTTCAGGCAACGGGTCAGCTTCAGAGCCCAGGTATACAACGTCAGTGACACCTCAAGGAGGGCTAGAACGCAACCTCATCATAGGCTCCCAGATCCAGACCCCTGCACAACGACACGCAAGATGTGCCTACTCATCGTGGGGATGACACCTTCTCCTCAGAACCTACCTCATGAAGCCCTACACCTCCAATGCCTCACCCGTGAAGAGAGGATCTTCAACGTAATGCTGTCCAGGGCAAGACGAGGTGGTGGAAACGCCATTGGCATCCTGGACAACAGGTTCCAGGTACTTCTCACCACCATGCAGCCATCGTCCAGAGACCATGAGGAGGATCGTGGAAGCTTGCTGCATTCCTGCACAATCTCATGTGCACCCGCTACCCAGTCTTGCAGAACAGGCTCGTGGACTCCAACAAGGCAATGGGACATGGAGCCTGGGAATGAAGGCAAGGGCGAACCTGATAGACACTAAGGTTGTGCAAGGCCCCAACGAGCCTCACGTGAAGGGAAGAAAGCAGAGAAACCCTGAAGACACTGGTGCAACCCTCCGCTGAGCAGTGGAGTGCAGACAGGATGATAGATGCGTAATGGATGCTTTCTTCAGCCTGTCCTCATCAACACTGATGAAATTGGGCCATGTATGTTGGGTGGGCCTACAATGAACAGGGCATTTAATAAAGAGTTGTGTTTATGTTGACATGTGTGGATGATTGATTACATATTATTTGTGTGTTTTGTTAATAAAGGGCCCAATAGTGTGTGGGCACCTGGAGGGGTGGGACCATACAGTCCCACTATGCTTGCACTGGAGGTTATCTATCCCACTGCTATCTTAAACCCATCCCAAAGGTATCCCTGCCCATCCATAGCTATCTTAACCCATCGCCAAAGGATATCCCTGCCCATCCCACTGCTATCTTAACCCATCCCACAAGCATGCAAAGGCTTAAACCATTTCTAAAAGTTTCCACCAATAAATGAAGCAAGTGTGTGAAGCAAAGATAGATCTGTTTTAATAACAAGCTGTAAAAGAAAAATGACCCATGTCAAGTGTCCAAAGCAAAAATAAAGTCAAACAGGTAAGCCACCCAGCTTCTGGCACTCTTCTTGGTCACTCGGAGGTGTGCCCAGTCTCAGGGTGAAGGTCCAGTGCTGTGGAGGTGGCTGCTGCTGGAGTGCTGGTCTGAAGCGCCAATGGCATGCCTGGCCCCGAGAGGACAACAGGGGACGATGTGTTGAGGAAGCTCTCAGAGAGCTGGCTCAGCCCTGTGATGTTGGAGAGCCCCTTCCTCCATGACGTGGGTGTCAGCCCCAGTACCAATGACAGATGTACTGAGGCCGGGCTTGGCTGTGGGGTGGAGGAAGGAGCAGTGTAGTGGGGCTGTCTGGTCTGGCCAGCTAGGTGAGGACTGCGTCAGTGGCATCTTGGCATGGGTGGCATCGGTGGACGTGGGTGCATCAAGTGGGCGTGGGTGGCATCCGTGGCATCAGTGGCAGCGGTGGCATCTGATGAACATGTGCCTGGACTGGAAGGGTTGCTGCCTGTGCTGCTGGACCTCCTGGAGCCGTAGCCTGTAAGTGAGGCCTTGGAAAGCCTTGGAAGGGAGTGAACGATCACCTGGGGTGAGGAACGACCTGGACTAGGTGGGAGCAGGTTCATCTCGGTCTGGAGGGTTGTGAAGCAGATCGGTGATCCTGTCCTTCACCACCTGGTACTTGGGTTCACATGTTCATGAGGTCTGGTTCACATAGGTGAGGAAGGGTTTGTGGTTGGAGGATGAGGAGTCGGTGTGTGGACCAGCTGAGAGAGGAGATCTATGCTGCTCCTGATGGTGTTTGGGCTGTGTGGAAGTGCCGGTCTTCCTTTCTCCACTGTGTCAGGGGATCTCCATTCACTCCAGCCCACGGGTAGTACAGCTCTTGGGGGGTCTCTGTCGTGGCACGCTCCACAGATTCCTGCCTGGGAGACAGGAGCTGACTCTCTGCCGGAAGAGGACTGGCTCTCAGAGGCTGCCTGAGAGAGAGGGGTTGTGAGAGGGGCTGCTCCTCGGTGGCGGATCTCACCCTCCAGGAAGCCTGCACTTGGCGCATGGACAAGGTCTCTTTGTTCAGCTTGACCGCGGCCTGGCCAGGAGTTCTTGAGGTGCAGATTCCCGTTCCAGTGTGTGCATGTGCTTCCACCAGCCGAGGAGCACCTCCAAAGTGTAGCCCAGGCTTCCGCCTTCTCTTCTCCAAGCAGCCTGCTTCCTTTTGGTGTCCCTATAGAGCCGTGTGTCCCTTCCACCATAGATATCGTTCTCTCTCAGCCACTCAGCACCTCATCCTCATGTTCCTCTTCTATGTTTGTATTGCCTCTCTCTCGTTCTCACGTCTGCCTCTTCCTCCCTCTGGCAGGACCACATGGGCCTCATCAGAGGGCTTCCAGGTTGTCGGGCTGCTCCTCCACATCACCACACCAGCAGCAGCAGCAGCACCAGCAGGACCAGCAGGACCAGCAGGACCAGGATCAGCAGCAGCAAGAGTAAGCACCAGCAGCGCCAGCAGGACCAGCAGGAACAGCAGGACCAGGAAGCACCAGCAGGACAAGGAGCACCAGCAGGACCAGGAGCACCAAGCAGGACCAGGAGCACCAGCAGACCAGCAGGAACCGCAGGACCCAGGAGCCCAGCAGGACCAGGAGCAGAACAGCAGGATCAGCAGGACCAGGAGCAGTGCCAGCAGAAGTACGCACCCAGCAGAAGCACCAGCACCAGGAGCAGTTTCCAGCAGAGGTAACACCAGCAGAAGAAAGCAACCACGCCAGAAGCAGCTTCAGCAGAGTAGCACCAGCCAGAAGCACACCACAGAAGCAAGCATCAGCAGAGTAAGCACCAGCAGAAGCACCACGCCTAGAAGAAGCATCAGCAGAGTAAGCACCAGGAGAAGGCACACCGCCAGAAGCAGCAGCTCCTCCAGAAGCAGCATCAGCAGAAGCCCAGCCCCAGAAGAGCAAGCCCGGGCTGCAGAAGCCCCAGCAGAAGCAGAGTGAGGCAGGGGTGGGAGGGTGGCCCTGTCCCTCTTTGCCAAGGGCTGGCAGCAATTGAGCTTAAGGCTTTCTCTTGTTCCCCATGTTGTGGGGTTGCTGGCTGCGTGGCTGGCTAGCTGGCTTAGGCAGGCAGGCAGAGGCAGGCCAGGCTGGAGAGCTGTGTCTGAAGCAAGTCGTTTCGCTCAGAATGGTGAGCCTGCTTGGGAGTGCTTCCATGTATATCCACGGGGCTGACGCCAATGCGATCCTCCCCGCATGCGCAGTGAACACTAGGCAATCCGCTAGGCATCACTAGGCCTCCGCTAGGCATTCCGTAGGCGTTCTGCTCTTCCGCATCCACTTCATACGCGCTGCCGGCATCCGCTGTGACATCCGCTTCATCCGCTCAGCATCCACTCTGCATTCCTTGTTTCTTTATTCCGTCGTCACTGTTGCTGCTCTCCCCCGGCAAAGCACTTGCGCATTCGTAGCCACTCCGCCCATCCGCTGTCCATCGCTAGGCTTCTGTGGGCATACCCTTTCGGCATGCCCGCACGTATCCTCTCCTCTCGTCCGTCCTTTCCGTGGTCTGTCCGCTCTGGTAATCGCAAATTTTTGCCCTCTTCTTGGAGAGCAGACTACAACGGATGAGAACTTTTTTTCTCGTGCTGATGGTCTACCTCTGTTACAAACGCTTATTCGCACATCCGGTGTCTCCAGTGTGACAGGCCCATTGAGAAGAATTCAACTAGAAAAGACTAAAGGTTTGCAAAATCTCTTGATATGAGGAGCTAATATAGAGTTGTCCCTTGGCGCACCCTGCAGTGCAAAGAGTGTTTCAATGGCAGAAAGCAAGATAAGTGGTACTCATGCTGCAGAGACAATAACTTGCTCATAGCCAATCCCCTTATCTCGACCACCCATGTCCCACAACTGCCCAGATTAGCCCCGGATCCCCTATGAGTCGATCTTACTTCACTTGGAGTATTTTTTTACCCGAGGAATATACAGTTATGGCACAATGGGAAAGTGAAGCTAGTACATGGGTGACAAATGCTTGAGTGATTTACACAGGCTTCTAAAATTAATCCAATAGCTCATGAGGTTTTCACGTGTGAGTCACTTCCTAGTTACAGCCCCAGGGTCGTCTACAACGGCCTCCCCTCTTCACGTCTTGTCATCTTGTCCATTGCCGCGAAGACCTGCGCCTCGACACCACGTGGATTAATAGCTCGATCACCGAGGTTGTCTACGAATTGACCTTGGCCCTAAAAACAAACCTGGGGCAATGTGTGTTTAAGCTGTCCAGCATATGAGTAGACTCGACTTCGATCGAAATTGGTCCCAAATGCCTTTCTGACATTGAGTGAAAAATTGCGTTTATGCTTAAACTCTGTAGGGACAACTCGAATCACCAGGTGGCATGACCCACACTGGAATTAGCTGAGCTTGCAACTATCCATTAGAATTCTTGTACGGCCCAGATTAATTCGTGAGACGCTTCACTGTGGTACACCTTTCTAGTATGCGAATCGCAGAGTCAATTCAGAGCCATTTCCGAGTTTACAACCAGTCAAACACCTCCAACTGATTCTCCATGGCTTCTCAGAGCCATGGATTAAGTCCACCCTTCATCATGTAGTGCTTATCGGTACTGTGCGACAACGTCTCACTGACTGAGTGCGTATCATGCGCCATCACAAGAAGAAAACTCGTCACTTGCTAGTAGGTAGCTGTGAGCTGGCAGGGTCTCCAAAGCCATGCCCTGGAGGTTATCTTCATGTCTGAGGCTCAGGTCTGATTATTGTGGCCATTGATTGTTTATATTTTACATCCTGATTGGTGGAAGAGTCTGTGGACACGTGGTAATTTATTGGACTTGGAGTTGGTTTTGATTTGGTGTTTCTGGTTTACTATTCCTGCGATTCTTTTTGTCTGTCTGACCTAGGCAGGCCCCTACAGCTCACCCATGGCTCCTGCTCACTGGAAGCCTGTCTTTAGTTGCACGCTTGGCACTTCATAGTGTGCACAAGGAGCGTCTTACTTATTCGTTCTAGTGACCAGGTCTTCAACCCCAGGTGCATGTCAGTCTGTGCGTCGCTCTTCGAAGGGTGCTGTGGTCGCTGATTGACGCTATGGAGGTCCCTCAGCACTGGGAGAGTCTGTTTATGATGCGCCGACTGTGAGTCCGTGGGCTTATCCAGGTGAGGGAGATTCCATGTCTGTCAGTTGCGACAGAGGAGGTGCGAGCCCTCTCTCCAACGAGTCTCTAGGCAACCAGGAGGTCTTGTGCATATTGATCTGCTATTCATCTACAGCTTCTGAAGTGTGCTTTTTCTCACAACCTAGCTATGTGCCCTCTCATATCGTAGTGATTACTGTGCTACGGCGTGTATCCTATGCCACTCGGCTAGGATGTTTCAGCTGCCATTGGACCCAAGTTCTGTTGCTGGCAACCTGATGGCGCTCATTATCGTGCTTGGGACAAGTGAGGAGGATGTGGTTTCCCACGCATTTTAGCTTCTCTCTTCTGCACGCAATCCCTCCAGCGAGAGCTCGAGAGTCAGCTCTCCTTCTTCATATTACTCTGTTCCACCAATGTCTCTTTTGCTTCTCGCGGACATGACCTGCCACAAGCAATCATCTCCTATATGCCTCCCAGGGTTTACCAGGAACACTCATGAAGAGACACAACGTATAACATTCAACTAGGAGCCTTATTGGGAACATGCCCAGACCCCTCCACTTTTCAACTGGATTAGAAGGAAAGGATGAGCGACAGTACTACACCAAATCCAGTAAACGATTACACATAGACTTCGAAGCCAGCGCGCTCTCCACTGGCGAGCAATGATCCGTCCTCTCAAACAACCCATGACCACAACATAGATTAGTGCTCCGTCCACTTCCCGCTTTAGAACCAAGCACAACACAGTCCAACAGCTTGCAGCACTGGCAACACAGCAACGGTCCCCTCATTCAAGCCATAGCCATATACTATATACTATTTCTATATACAACACCTTCTCCAGGCAGCTTGTGCGGGGAGCTGACCCAGATAGATCATATCCTACAGTCTGGATTTGTGGACTAAGGGCGCCATCACCTCTGGACTTGGAACCAAGTAGGATGTGTGCCATGCAGACTGGGTGTAGTATGGCTTACTGAATTTTTGTGCTGTAGTACCTCTTATGTAGGGCAGAGGCTGTTGCTCAGTGTTCATGAGTCTCACTTTGAGCTTTGCTATTACGGTCTTCTTTATATTATGTTGTTAGGACCATCGGAAACACTTGACTTGGGTCCAATTATCTGTTTTCCACAGCGTTGTTTGATATCTAATAATTAAGGCAGCCAACCTTAATCATTATAGCAATTGCGACAGTACACCTACAGTATGACTTACAACTTATTATTCTACTCTCTGTGCAATAAGGTCTTGGTTGGAGTGAACAACAAAACTGATTGTCATTAAAAGAGCTGAGAATCCCAGGAGCCTCTCTTAAGCCTCACTCTGTGTTGCGAGACACATTAAAACCACAGGTACATATGCTCTGACATCAACTTTCTGGCACTATAAACCTCTGGAGCCAGCTAATTATAGGAGAATCCCGTGAGACACACAGAATCATAGAGAAGCTCCAATGAGACATTGAGATGGGAAAGGACCTGGAATGGGATGAATGAAGACGCAAGAGTTCCACGCAAGTGACTCTCACTCTATTTGGAGAGCCTGACGGAACTCTGCATAACAAAAAGTATCTCAGTTACCTTGTGGGATGGGCAGGGTACCTTTTTGGGCCACAACACAACCAGGCTACACACGCTGGGGACACAAAAGCACTCCCTCTGATACCTCCAAGCTTCAAAGATCACCGCGCCCACCGGGCACCACTAGAGGGACAACCTGATGCTATTTACCTTTCCGGAGATAGATATGAGTGGCCGTCCTGTGTTCAACGATAGGAAGAACAACAAGGCTCTCCCCTTATATATATATTAGCCTCTAGTACGCACACTGAAAGCAGTCCTAGTGGGATCCTGATAGGAGTCAGGTTCCAGCTTCCTCTGTCCCAACACAATTCAAAGCCACCAAAAGACACTGACAGAAAGAAACCAGAAACTACCCAGATCGAACACCAAAACATCCACTGATCCTAGGCCACAAATTTTACATGAGACACTAAGATCTACTCAAACAATCTCAGAGACATGTATAGTAGAGGCAAAACTAAGATACAACCACTCACCATTTGTCACACCAATAATTAAGGCTACACAACTCTCTCAGATGACACCAACGCGCTGTTTGGGAGGTGACGACCCCCTGACCCACAACTTACACAACTCATAGGTGACGCGAGACTCTCTATGCCATTAGTAGATAGTTGAGCAAGACGACGGATCATGGACAGTCTAATCCCATTAATCATCTACATGCTAGAGCTTTATAGCCCAAACCACATGACCCAATGGACCTGTGGGAGTTGCAGAAGTCAACGCTTGGAATTATCAGGAGCTTTGTAGACGTGACACTAGGGCTGATTTGTTTGACATGTAGGAATTTCCCCTGCACCAATGTCTGTAATATGTACTATGGCATCGTAGTGCTCCTGATAAATAGAGCTCGTTTCGAGCTAAACGTAAGTCTCCTTTTCTCAAGTATGTGTTGCGGCTCCTCTCAAATTGTGTGAGTTTGTGCTAAGCCTTTGCAAGCATGCGTGCCCTTCCTAGCTGTCATTGTCCCCTGAGGCCACCTCAAATCTCACTTTACGATCGCCCCATTATGACTAGTCTGTAGTTATGCATGATCTTAGGAGGTCTTCACGCAGACCAGGAAAGAGCGCTAGTCTCGTGCCATCACTTGAGCAGGAGCTATGCAGGTGATCATGTCTGAGCGAGTATATAATGCCAGGTTGCTTTTTAAGTGAGATTTGTGCAGAAGGCAAAGGACACCTGCAGTGCTAGAGAGCGTCCATGCAACACAGGCGTATCAGCTATCCTCTCAGGGCATCTCTAGCAATGCACATGACTCAGGCAGCGGAAGCTCCAATTTTGTAACTCGCGGCGTATAAATAAAGCCTAGACTCGAGAATGAAGAACTAAGTCAACTCCTGAGACATATCACTCTGTTTTAGATGCCTAGTGATAGAGCACAAATCGTTAATCATCCTCAAGCTCCTTGGACCATCCTCCACATCTCCGTACCTGTGGGAAATCTCATCGACCTGCTCAGATGGTCAACTGAGAAAGTTGTGCGCTGGTCTATAACATTCAACGATGCGTATGAAGAATACGAAGTTTTAATGGAAGGTTGTTTTGAGGGGAGATACGGTTTCGACTAAATCTGTACAATAGGTTGGCATGTCAGAGAGTTGCCTAATGCAGGTGCATCTTGCGCTTCCCGCACGCGATGCGAAAGTTATTGTTCATGTCTTGCAAAGTACGAACACGAAATTCTGGCCACATTCCTGTGCCAGTGATGTCAGCATCTTCTCTTTGATGGCGGCAGACGGGTCCAGTGTCAACATGAGGATATTCTACATGTGCAACTTGCACTCACTTATAAAGGAGCTTTTGCAAACCTTTTAGTTTATATGAGTGTTTAATTCGTTTACAGGCTCTTGAGCAATTGGCACCAGACGAGATGCGATATGGTTGGAAAACGTGTTTGTAAAAAGTGAGCCAGTCAGGGACTGCACGAGACACAGCGTACTAATAAGCTCTCTCGACCTGGCGTTTCTATTCTAGCGTCTCAGACAGGTGTGACCCAATAGGATTCGTGGACAATAAACCAGAGCTGGAAGCCAACACGGAAAGGAACGCTACGGGTCAGTGGGAGTGGATGGTAGCGGTAGGGCTGATGGAAAGCGTGGATGCTCCACAGAAGGCCTAGCGGATGGTGTAGGTGAAAGCGAGATGGCTGAGCGGGTGGCACACTCTATCCGGCAAAGAGGTTGGCCGATGGTAGGCTGATTGTTCAACTGCCAAAGCTAACAGGGTTGCAACGACGGAAAATGTATATACAAATCAGAGGACCTGCTCATAGTGGGATGTACTGCAGTGCGATGAAGCTGGATTTGAATAGCTGAAGCAGATGACCTAATTGCGAGAACTTAGTTGAAGAGGGTCAAGTGCAGAGAGCGGAATAGTCGAAACCTACCGCGAGGATGCTTAAGCGGTGTAGGCCTAGTTGGGTCTTTATAGATCCTAAGGCGGGTAATAGAGTGGACCTAGTGTTCAATAAGAAGTCTTCTAGACGTGAAGACTGCGGGAGATAGTGGCCTGATCGCATTGCAGCTATAGACTAGTTCCGTTGTTGGTGTGATATATAAATGAGAAGTAGCTCCCAAGCAGGTGACACCCATTTCTGAGGAATCAGACATTGCTTCCAGTGACGACAGCCATCCTCAGCTACTGTTGTTCTCTGCACTTGCTGGCCTTGGCCTTGCCTGCCAGCCAGCCAAGCCAGCCACCAAGCCAGCAAGCCACACTATTGTGGGTGAACGACGAGGAGAACCTAGCGGACGACTAGTAGCTGCTCCCACTTGAGCTGAGAGCGAGGTGAGACAGCCATCCGCGCTACCCTCGAGACCTCCCTCGAGGACCTCACTCTGCTTTGGTCGTGGGTGAGATGATAGCGTGGCAGACACGCTGGCTTTGTCTCTTACTCTGCCGTTGGATGGGCATTCCTCGAACTGCTGCTGCTCCTCAGGAGCTGCCCTGTACTCATACTCTTTGCGCAAACTTGCTTCTATGTTCATCTTTCATCTATTAGAGTGGGCTTACTCTGACTGATAGTTCTTCCTGGCAGGATGAAGTGCTTCTCTGGTGCTTACCTGCTGGCATGAGTCTCTGACTTCTCTTCCGGAGCTGTGGGTGCTGTCTAGCTGGGTCGGTACCATTAATTACTTCTGTGGACAGCTGCTTCTCTTCGTGCGTGTAGGTTGGTGCTTCTGCTCTGTCTTTCTCTCTCGACATGAATTCTGCGTCCTTGCAGATGGTTATGCTGCGCATCGTCTCTATTCAACTAGCTAGTATGCTGACTGATACATCCTCCTGCACTTGTCGATTATGATAGCATAGATGTTGACTCTGGGTTGCGCCTTGCCTCGTTCCCTCAGCTTCCCTACTTGAGCTGCTCCCTTGAGGTATTCGCTGCTTGGCTGCCTGCGCTGGTCCTAGTGTCTGTGCCTCGGCTCTCTGACGTGGTGCCTCCCATCGGTCCTGCTGGTGCTCCTGGGTCCTGCTGGTGCTCCTTGGTGGTCTGCACGTAGGTGGCGCTTGCCACCTTCCATGGCGCGACGTGGTCCGGTTGCTCGGTCGAGTACAGGGGTGCTTCTGCCTGGTCCTTGGTGGTGTTACCATCTGCTGCTGACTGATCCCTGGTCCTGCTGGGGGGTCTCGGATGCCTGCCTTGCTCTCGCCTGGTAGCTTAGCTCTTACTGCTCCTAACAGTCATGCTGGTGAGGGCAGGTCTTCTGCGAGGAATGAAGCAGTGCTCTCCTGGACAGACAGTGACCGTGCGAAGTCCCTCTGATGAGGGGCTTGCACCTATTGTAAGTCCGTGCCGAGAGGGAGGAAGAGGCAGCGGTAATTCGCCGCTGGGAACGAGATTTAGGATCCACGAGCAAAATTGCAAACTAGCAAGAGGAAACAATCGCCGAGAGTGGATAGTCGTTGCGTGCTGGTTTTCGCACTGCTTAGGAAGCTTCCAACCCATCAGCTTGTTGTACAGTGACGGGAACGAACAGGTTACGAACATCGTGTCTACTATGTCTGGTGCGATGGACATCATGCGGCGCTCAATGGGACACCAAATGAGCTAGGTAACTGCATTTTGTACTAATGTAGTGGAGAGCGGAGCAGGCCTCCCGAGCGTACACTGCGACTTTTGAGGTCTCTTTGGGCACCGCTCCCTCCTTAATGTCTAGTGTCGTGTGCCAGCTATAGACACACGACGGGAATTGCACCTCAAAGAGAAGCTCTGTGTAGTGTGGCGGCGGGGTCTAAGGTTGCGCGCACAACTGGTATCCTAGATTGATAGAAGAGTCGCGTGTGTGTGCTCACCCATGCCAAGAGAGAGTGCTAGAGCAATGTGCGTCGTAGTAGAGTGACTCAATGTCCGGAGCATGACTGGGAGATAGGCCATTTGGCTCTCGACAAACCGCATCGTCACATCTGCAGCGTGGCGACAGGACCTGAGAATGAGAGTCGCCGTCTCCGTCCTCGACGTCTTCACGGGGTAGCTCAGAGCTAGTTCAGTGGCGACTCTGCCTCGAATACGTGGGCAAGAGCCAATGTGTTAGCTGTGGAGTGCTCTGCATCCTCCCAACACTCCTCCTATACGGCAGACTAAGTAGTGTGTTTCCAATAATCTGTGTTGTTCAATATTCGGTATTCGCGCTTAGTCGGGCATATTTGTCGTAATTGGAGTAGGATTTTCTCCCTTGACCGCCAAGTCGTTCTTAGACCCATCCTTTGAATGAGTGCGCGAAATAGGTTGTCCCTCGTTCAGTCTCGCAACGGTGTCTCCTAGTCTTCCATTTAAATTAGCTATTGCTCTCTGCGGAGAGAGCTGAATGCCACTCTCTCCTCTTCTCTCTGCGCCTCCTACTACTTCCGTCTGTTGCCCTCTCCTCCAAACCCATAAACCGCGCCTTCTTCACCGTACACTCTGAAATCTCCGACCTCCGCCCTTGGTCCTCCCTGTGTCCATTGTACCGACTGGCAAGTATTGTGTGAGAATATAGCCGCATGAGACCATGGCGAGGAACGACAGGATACTAACTTAGCGGACCTCGATGCTTAGCGGACAAAGCGCTCTACTCGATCGAGCGCGAGTAGGATGGAACCGAGACTGGCGCCATCGATTCCACGTGCGTTGATTGTTACCTCAGACCCGAGGGTGAATTGCTCAAGCATATACTTTGAAGCGTGCTCCTAAGAGCTATCTCATATGGCCACTCTATCAAAGGCTACGGGCTATATTTCGAGAGGGCAACTCAATCACGCACACATATTTGAGCAGGCGAGTTAGCGCGTATTCGAACTCCTCAGAGAGCGTCGATCTGGAATAGCATGGCCACCACGCGTGGACTACTAGAGCACAACGAGTAGCCAGACCACGCACCAACTGAATCGGGACCCCATCGGACGATACAGAGTGATGCCGACCCAGAGTGCCCAATCACGAACTTTAACGCACCACAGAGGTACTGCGCTCACAGTGATGTTACTTCTCCACGACTAGTTTCACTCCCATCTTCCTCAGCCTCTTCGCGTGCTGACCAGTCTCACACTGGGACGTTCTCCACGAGTCGCGTCGTGAGGTCAAAATATGCCTAGCCACATTAACTTACAGAATCATTCTGCCAGAAAAGCAGAGTGATACTACCCCCAATACTTATGGCGACACTGCCGCTAAATACTACATATCTCTCCTGTTGCGCTTGCACTACTCAAATTGGACTTGAAGAACTTTCTGCCATATGGATCTCTCTTAGTTCCGCCCCTGGTTGTCCGATTCTGTGTGCGAGAGACAAGGAGTAAGTAGAATATGATTGGCCCGCTCTCCAGGCAGTGGCG
Source organism: Laticauda laticaudata (assembly GCA_004320025.1). Lineage (NCBI taxonomy): Eukaryota > Metazoa > Chordata > Lepidosauria > Squamata > Elapidae > Laticauda > Laticauda laticaudata. The sequence continues at coordinate 22,633 of BHFT01005297.1, forward strand.
GAGTCAAGACTCAAGCGTCCAAAAGAGAACCACTCCATCCAACCCAGCAGCTCTCCTCATGCCTGGCGAGTACTGGTCTACACCCTTGGCCGTGAGCCGCCGAGTAGGCCTTCTTATAATAAAAAGGCTCGCGGCCGCTGGCCCTAAAACACAAGTGCGCTGGTTTCCAGGAACCTGAGCAGTTCGCCGGCTAAACTCCGATATGAACAAAGTGGCTGAGTAATGTATGCTCCTGTTCTCAAGGCTCATTCTTCGTGAACAGCATACGACACACATAGAGCTCTAACATGAAGTGGTGCAATATCTGAGTCATAGTATTCCAACGAGTCATTGTGGGCGAATCATAAAGAAAACATGAGTTACTTATCCTATGATGGATGCCGTGCAACAACCCAACATCAGCCTATTCACTCGCTACACATTCGAGATCTCAGCGAACTGGTTTTATAGAAAACTGGGGGTTAAGCCCATCTAGATTTCGGACCAGGCATGCCTCATGTGTCCTCAAGAGAGCAAGCTATAACATTAGCATATAAAGCGAATGCGTCTCTAGGACATAGGGAGCAGGAACAGATGACCGGATTGGATGGAGATTAAAGAGAGTAGCATATGAGACTCGGCGGGCAGGCATAGTATCTACCTCGATGCGATATGGGGGGCCCACAGTTGTATAAACCAAGGATGGCCAAGGCATTGACCAAACCGGAGGATGGATAGTACAAAGCAGGATGTGGGCCTGGATTAGTGATTTTAATGATCTCCAAGTGCAAGCATAGGGGACTGTATGGTCCACCCTCCCAGGTGCCCACAACCTCATGGCCCTTTATTAACTATTATAATAATGTAATCAATCATCCACACATGTCGCAACTAAACAACAAACTCTTTTAAATGGCCCCTGTTCATTGTAGGCCAACCCAAATACATGGGAACCAAATATTCAAAATACACAGTGAATAAGAACAGGCTGAAGAAAAACAATCACAAAATTAACGACAAAAATCTTAAATCATCCCTGGTCTTGCCACCCCAAATATATGCTTCCCAGACATGAGGTTAGGCTGAAGGCTCATTACGCTACCCAACCACCTGTGCTTCCAAGCCTGTGAGTCCGGAGCACAAGAGAATGAAGGTTTTCTCTGTCTAACTCTTAACCCCTTGGGCAACCAGAGTGAGGCATGACAGGTTTGGAGCGCTGCAGCCAATCTTAGTATTCGAGTCTAGGAGCTTTATATGCCGTGTGTACATCAGAGGTATATTCGGACGCCGGGCCCATGTTGAATCCTCAACATGAAGATGAAGCCATGAAGGGATTGCGTGGTCCTTGGTCTAAGGATCTTCAATTGGCAGATAAGCCGACTGCTAACCCATCAAAAATACAGTCACTAGGCCATCACTTGAGGCCACGGCAGCTGAAGCCATAAAAAATCAAGCAGCCCAAATGCAACACATAGAATGTGCGAACTAGAAACAAGAATAACGACCGAGCGAAGCAAGCCAAGTTCCAGAGAAACACACATAAGTCCATCACATGCCATTCTGAGGATAGGCGAATCATTGTCCAAGGACCGAACAATGAAGAAGAAGAAATCCACAGACCTCCAGTGAACCAAAATAGATGGGAGAGGGTAGATGAAGATGCCGTAAGTCAGGGTTCCAGTGCACCAGGTGTGGAGGAGACCACCCCCCCGTTTCTGAGTGCCATTTCCTAGACACTAGTTGCAGGTACTGTGAGAGACAGGCACCACATAGCAAAGGGTCTGCCGAAACTGGAAAAGCTACAGCCCCTGATGTAGAGACAACACCCGTAAGAATAAAAAGAAAGACAGATATTTGAGCCATGAGAGTCGAGAAAGCAGAGCAAATGACTAAACGGAAAAGTACAGAAAAGAAGAACACACACCCAAACCAGCACCATTGGCCATTCAAAACACAACCATATGGCGGAAGGTACATGTGGCAGTAAGGAGCATTCAAAGGCCAAAAATGAGAAGATGGGAAGTGGACTCGGCTCATATTTATCAATGATATCATGGAATACATAAAAGACTAATACCGCATATTACGCAGAATGGAATTAGAAAACCACAGCCACTTGATACTAAAAAGGACTACCAAGAAACAGGATCCCCGTAGTCGGACTCGGACATTCCAAGTCACATTCAAGAAACACACAAAAAAATTCTGCCTCTAACCATCGTTAGATCGGAACCCACCAAGCCTGCTGGACTTGAGTGGTTCGAACCCTAGGAATCGGAGTGACCGATCAAACAGTGTCACCAGAGGACTGGGAGGAAACCTAATGAGGGAGTTCCAGGGATGTTCTTCAATGAAACAGGCAAGTTACTGAGGTCCCCCTTATCATTTAATTTAAATCATGAACAATAACTCCAATTAGGTTAAAAACGAGGCGGAGGTTCCCTTCGCATAAAACCATAAGATTGTTGAGGAATTTAAATAAACTCATAGCCACAAGAATATTGGGAACCAATTGGACCATGCTAAATTGGGTGAAAAACTCCAATCGTAACCCCAATAAGCCAATGGGTCCATGGAAATCTGTGGTGACTACAAGGCCCCACCCTAAACACATGCCCACTACAACAAATGCGCATATCCTGTTCCAGTAGTGCAACCATCTGTTACACTCATTGGGAAGAGCTCTTCTCTCGCAAAGCTCGACCGTGCACAAGCCAAACCAACAATTGCCAGTCACCTGAAACAGCAGATTGCTTACAAACGATTGGTGACTTCAAATATTAGAATGCTCATTCAATGCAAAAGACCCTGGAACAATTGATTCAGTGGGTAGGCCCCAGGTGGGTGTGTACTGCAAAGGGCCTGATGGAGCCAGGGTTGTTACAAGGGCATAAAAGGGGTTTAGTTCCATTTGGCTCATTAGATGACCATTTTAGTGTGGCGAAGCTAGTGAACAAGAGTTAGTGAGAACAAAGCGTAGAATCCCATCTCAGAAATAGTATTGCAAAGATTTCAAAAGGCGAGACTTAAAGTCAAAGAGGAATATATAAATGTCAGCTAGCTACCTCTAACTCTAATCCTCTAAATCTACATTCCTGGGGTATCTCATCGATTAAAGATGGCATTCAATCTCACACAGAGGTAAAAAAACGAGGAAGTGATCAAAGGAAGCACCTAGACCCAAAAACGAAGCCAGATTTACAGAGCAACTTGGGGACTTATCAATTTTTATAATGTTTTTCTGCCCACAGAAGGCAAACCCCAAAAAACGGGGGGTGGGGAAAAAAACCCCCCAACCTGCACCTCATGATTACTGGACACAGGCAGCCATCTGCGGCCTGCGGGACAACGAGAAGAGACAGGTGTTCCAGAAAATAAAAGAACTTAGATAACATCCGTAATCTGGTGATATAATACAAGTACAACCAAGGACGACTACACTTGACAGTCACCATGCGGATGATATTCACCTTCCAGTGTCAGAGCCATACTCAGCCAATCACGCTCGCAGACGTGAGGAAGGTAGCGCGATTGCCATTTTACTCCAAACACTGTCCAAAGCTTTAAAGAACTACAGCCAGTTGGACAGAGTAGGCCCTTCACCAGCACTCTCGCGAATCAAAAGGTTACCCAATGAATAACCTCTACGGTAGGACCTTAACTTCATTACAGACCAAAGCCCCTATTGGAGAATACGAGCAGGAAACAGCCGCCATCCAATACATACTCTCATTCACACGAATATGACAGATGGTCTGAGTTCCTTTGCCGCATACAATTACAAATTTATTCATCTAACCGACCGGCAAGGACATCTCACATGCGAGCGCTGAGTCGCTACTTCCTCCTATCTGAACTAATGAGAAATGACCAACCGGCACCAACCACATTCCACCCTACAGATTGAAGGCATACCAAATCCTAGCGCACTAATCACATGCGGAAATTGGCGACAAGAAAACCCAAGGACAAAAAAATTGGTCACAGGTTTTTTTTAAATGTCCGGTAGGAAAAGGTCGAGGGTTCGACGTGGGCAGAAATGGACAGACGGGATTTTAAAACTGTTCAAGAGAAAGCGCGGATCTGAAACTGTCATTGTTAAAAGGTTGTCTTTCTATGTGGCGGACAGTGGTTTCATACTGGACACATTCACGAAGAGAAAGATACTAATATTTTACCCGCCATGAAGAACACCAAGTATCTACAGAATGCAAATCCCTGCCAGATTTGATGGGCCTAGGGATGGATTAGGATATATGTGATGGAGTTGGGAGAAACCTGCACTAAATGCTCAAGATACATGACTGCCACCCCGACTGCCCAAGCCATCCTATACTCGAATAGGAAACACAGGGGCCGCCCCCTGGCAGAATCACACTAGATTATACAGGAACCTACAACAAGGGAACACACATTTTAACTATAGTAGATGCTTACTTCAAATGGACCAGTAAGAGTCAATAGAACTCAACAACACTCAGCAGCAGTTATCAGACACTGAGGAAACTTTTCACCACACAGGGTTACTCGGACCACCTTACTAGCTTCTAGTATTGGGCCACAGTTCACAGCATTGACTTTTGAAAGTCTCCTGCCAAAGGCAGACGCATAAGGCATGCCTTGACAGCACAGGCTGGCTGGCTACCATGAACGGTGACGGACCCCACGCCAACGCATCTGCCGCGTGTATACCCAAGCAGAAACCACTAGAAAAAAACTTAGACCAGGGAGTACATACAACCAAGAGAAAATTACAAACTGCCCTCACCATTCGACAACACATCACCTAACCTAACTCCGCTACAAATATAAAGAGCCCAGGCCAGAATTACTACGCACATGTCGGCAGAAAATTAAGATTCATATTGGTAATGAACACCCCACATCCAGCCCTGAAAAACCAACAGACTCCCTCCAGCAAACACCACACATTCGACCAGCGGATCTAGCTCTTGCTAAAAACTTCGTCACAGGCACCACTGTCCACACTGTGGTTACCGGAAAAATAACACAATATAACGGACACCAGTTGGACAGATTAGGAACGACAATGGAAGAAGCCTGTCGCAGCGAGGAGACACAAGTACAATTAAGATCAAGACAACTAAGGAACAAACCACTGACACACCAAGGCACAAAGAAACAACAGCACCACTCCCAATAACCCACAACAACCATAAACAAAACAATAATAACAAATAAGGGAGGGGGAAACGCTCCCTCGAGAGCGAGCAATATAAAGAGGGGAGGGAGACCCTCCATTAGAACAAGGAACACTGCCAAAATCAAAAAGCTAACCCACAAACCAATTCATCAAATTAAAAACCCAGAAAGAAACAACTACTTACCTGGAAGAAGACTTCAGCAAAGAGAAACAGGAGCACAAGAATTACCAAAGAAGCCACTCGGGAAGGGAGCAGCGAAGCTGACTCTACCAGCCCAGATTAGCCAGGTGAAATTTTGGAGTGGTTGGCTGACTCCCAACCTTCAGGAGGTTCACAGAGAAGGATGGGAGAACAAACGATCCCGTCCGAACCGCCGAAGGACAACAGCATAACTAAACTGTGCAGGTCAACTAGACGAACATAAAGCCCCACCTACTTTAGCGAATGACTACATAAGGTAGACCAAACCAAGAGGGAGGGGTGTTAAAACGATATTAACATACTGACAAATACTCTATTCCATTGGTCCACAAATGCTGAATCTGATTGATGTTCTATTCGACGGTGATTGGTCAAAAAGAAGTAGAATATGATTGGCACCCCAGTGGCGGAGACTCCCTTGCTGCGGGAGCCGCGAGCAGCCTCCTCTATAAAAAAGGGCTCAGTTCCATCTTGTTCAGAGGAATTCCAGCAACTAAAAAGAGCTGAAGTTACGCCTGGTTGAGTTCTCATTCTTTGCAAACACAACAGCAGATATGTACCTTCAATATATAATAATAGTTGGAATTGTTGGTTATAAATGGTTAGAACAAAGATAGACTATAAGGATAAGGTGGGCAGATATGACAAAATTAAGGGAAGAAAAGATCCTACAAACTGTCAAAAATGAGAATGTTTTTAAATTTTTTCTGTTTCTTTCTCTCGACCCTTTTTCTCTTTTCCTTCTGCTCCTTCCTTTATGTATGTGTTGTTGAGTTGTTTTTAGTTGTAAAATGAATAAAATTTGGGGTTTTTTTTTGAAAAAAAGCAGATGTACCCATGCTGAGATAAAATATAATGCTTTGTAAGTAGGCTTTGCCTTTCAAATCAAATCAAATCTTTATCACAATCACAAAATTATTCCAAACACAGATATTGCAATCTATAGATGTGATAAATTTCAGCTGGTGCGAGCTAATTTTCTAGGAGGAACATTTAAAAAATGAATAATAAAATTAAATTAAAATTAGTTGGTGAAATCAGCTGTTGTCATTTCTTCAGTGACAACAATAGATGGCAAGTCTCTTTGTTATTTCTTGATTAGCATCTGATAGTAGAAATTTGGTGTCAAAATGATCTATTTTTCCTGGGAATTGCTGGAAGATGGGTGCTTGATGGTATTTTGGTATTTTTATTATAGCAGTCACAATAAAAATATCACAGACTCAACTGATTCTCTTTCTTTGGAATCATATAGCATAAACATACAAGTATTTTAAAATTCTTTTCATTGCATTTTCAATAGGAAGAGAAAAAGATAAAGAAAAGAAACAAGACACAAAAATAGGTATAGTACATAATAATAAAAATGCATATTGAATGCTTTAAAAATGGGTGAAAAAATACAACAGAAAAGAAACAAAAATGGAATATAAGTCAGGAGTCTCCAACCTTTTGACTTGCCTGGGCCTCATTGAGTGAAGAGCAATTGTTTTGGATTACATATAAATTATATAAACAGCTGATGTATATAAAAATCAAACTTCCTTTATTTTGGGAGTGTTATAGACTGTCCATGGCTGTCCAAGGCCACAAGTTGGATAGACCTGATATAAGGATGTTGTTGCAATAAAAAGTTACAATTCTATATATCTTATTGTCTGTCAGAAATATTATACATTTCTAATTTCTGATTCATTTCTAATACACTTGTATAGCTATCACCTTTTTAACCGATTGTAATTTGTGTAAATGAAATATGTATCCATATAAAGTTTATGTCTATGTGAAATCTGCTTGTAAGTAGCAAGTTAAATCAAATCTTCAATCGATTGAAGATGGATTGAGGGAGTATGACTGATTTATTGCAACACACTGCTGAATACATTGCCATCAACTAGGGAGAATTGTTTTCCTCTTTCCCTGTTCCCAAACAAAGTGTTAAAAAAGATGACTTTCAAGCAATTTGGTTATTTGTTGTGAAAATTAACTAAGCTATGTGCATTCACTTACCTGATAAATCAAAAGAAAGAAAACAAAATATATATTCAAAATTGTGGAAAGCTTTCAACCCAGAGCATAACATCCAAAACAATCCTCGAAATTTTGCTGCCTTTACCTATTCTATAATTGTTAGAATTCCCAGGCTAGATATAAGAATTGCCAGTATGAAAATACAAGCTTAACCCAAGATCTAAATTGAAGCAGAAGGTGCCATTATCATCTCTAGTTGAGATCTCAAAACAAATTTCTCCTAGCTTTTCTGTGTGGATGTGCACTTGATTTCTATATTACCAATTTTCACATCAAAATATAACCATGCTAGCTTTAACAGCTTTATTTCAGTAAACACCAGGCAAATCATTCTGGTAACAATGTCAAGAAAAATGCATGGTGCAGTCATCAGGAATCAGACTCAATTTGGGGACCTTTTTATCTGCTGTTTTTTAAATTTAACTTTCATACAATGCCTCTAATGTTTGTGCCATACAGAGAAAAAATCTTCTTCATCCACTTGATAAATGTTTCTGATGCTTTTTCAAAAGAGAACACTTTCATGAAAATTTCATGGAACAAATAGAGAAGAACACTTGCACTTTAATTAAGAACCTAAGAGATTTGTGAATGTGTATTTATGTATGTTTGTATCCCCCCCCCTCTCTCTCCTTCCCTCCCTCCTTCCTTCCCTCTCTCTCTCTCTGTGCTGCAATTAAATGTCAAGGGATACTTCTCTCCTGCCATTTTTTCAGGGAAAAAATGAGTATCAGTGTGATTCCAGAGTGATGGAACAACACATAATAGAAAATCTCAATGGAAGAAATCAGACGGTAACTGGGTACAGTATTCCTTTTAATAGTTCCTGGCTTCAGTTTCCTAATACTATGCCTTGGCTGATGTTAAGCATAGTAAAACAAATAGATTAATTTCTTACAAGTATAACAACCTTTATATTATAAAATAAAGTTTTACCAATATTATGTTCACATGAGTAATATAATTAAGTTACTTTACCTATATATCAGCAGAGCTATTTAGCTTTGCAGATTTAGCTTTTAAAAGAGATGAAGCTTGCATATTTCTCCTAAAAAATCTCCACCAACTTTATCTTGTATGTTTTTTTACATTCTGAGAGCACATTAATTACCATTTTTATTGTTCTTTGGAATAATTTGTCATACCAAATTTATTGTAGCTTATTTAGCATAAAGAATATTGTTTCACCTGAATGTTAAAACTAAGTAGAGAATGATAATAATGTTGATGTATTATTCTTTTACAATTCATATCTGAGCCCAATTATTATTTTATTATCTGAATACAGGAAATATATTGTATTACCAGTACTGGTTTGAAAGAAAAAAGATAATTCTGATTAGATTTTAGGAATTAGGCTGAGATAAAGCAATAAACAAATTCTTACCTACAGGAGGAAGAGGGGCAGGGGGAGGGGGGAAGAGAAGAAGAAGAAACATCTTTGTATAGATGGGTAGGTTGGTGTCTTTGTTGGCAGGGGCAGAAAAATACAATATACAGTGTATTGAGCTTCAGAGTTTGACTTTGTTAAACACGATATCAAACCTGGGTATTTTGACTCATCAAGATATAGTGTATTTTCACACTATGTCAATGAACTATATCAGTGAATTAATACTGTTGATACTGTAGGATATGTTTTGAGTTAAATTAAATTGGAAACTAGAGCACTGTCATTGAACTATAATTGGTTTATGCAGGAGGCAAAGTCAAGCCTAAATAAAAGTCCCTCTTTATAGAATTATGAAAATTAGAATAAGCTATAACTGGGTATAGTAGCAAGGTGTTTGATTGGATATAATAATATGTATTTAAGGCTAGGTCCCACTGGCCGATAGACGCAAAACGTATGCATAAAGGACACAGCGGATGAGCAAAATTTCGGAGGTGGCTCCATACGTTGTCATCCACTCCAAAAAGTGGTGAAAATTTGCATAAACAGAACGGAAAAGAGTGGAAAAGAACGGACGTGGGTAGTATGTAGCAGGGATGTTAAATGGATGTTCATAGGAAGCCTAGCGGATGGAAGCAGATGACACCTCCGAAGGGGTTCCAGGNACGTTCCATGTACCCTTTCTTTCCTCCCTCTTTCCGTTTTCAGCTGCAGCGGATGTGAGTTGCGAGGATGCCCAGAGGATGCAGAGAGGATACAGCGGACGTTTAACAGATGATAAACAGACACAGAATGTTTGTTGCTCATATGTCATGGATTTACATTGTACACAGCGGAAAGTTCATCCGTTCACAAAGTTTTGTGCAGCTCAAAACTTCTTGCGTGGATGAAATCACAGGGGATGGATGCTCGAGGGATAGAGCATATGAAACACGTATGTAATGAGTACACAACAGATGCATAGTGTTTTCCAACGGATGGCAAGCTTTTTTAATATTTTACATCCTCTTTGCATCTGTAAGTGCAGTGCGACAGGCCTTTAGTAAAGTTGGTGAGATAATTGGGGCATAAATATGAAGTAGCAAGTAATGCTTTACAAAGAGCATGAAGGTTCTGAAAAAGTAGAGACAATACTTAATGAATCAAATTTCTTTCTAAGGTATTATTTCCTTATATAATTTTCACTTTTCCCAGCCTGTCAGCATTCCATGTCTTCTAGATAACTGTATATCTAGATATATATTTATATCAGAGATACTTTGCTTCAGCTGGGAAAGTCTATTATATGTGGGGAGGGGTAAATTTATCTGCCAAGGTTGATGCCATATTTTATCTGGTCCTTGTTTTGCATGTATCATGGCGACCATGTTGACTTTTAGAAGCCTGTGTCCTTCTCTCCTCATTTGGTGGAATTGGCAATCAGTCCTTGCCAAGGCTTGTGGACCCAGACCTCAGAAGATGTGCAGTTTTGTTGTAAGTTTAAAAAAAAAAGGTAACAGCTGTCCTTGCAAGCCATGGTTAGCTTCAATCCTGAAATCAGAAGATTTGTACAATATGACTGTTGGTCATCTGGAATTAGCATGTAAGCAATTGCTTGATATTTTCCTCTTCACCAACCTGATACTAACAGTTGTGTGGCTCAAATTCTTAGAAGTTATTTAGACCACACTGGGGGAAAAATTAAGGGCCAGTACAGTTCTAGTTTAAAATTGAGAAATGTTGTTTTTTATAATATGAGTTAGGGATATAAATATGTAAAGGAAGGAAGGAAGGAAGGAAGGAAGGAAGGAAAGAACAAAAGAAAGAAAGAAAGAAAGAAAGAAAGAAGGAAAAGGAAGGAAGGAAAGAAGGAAAGAAAGAAAGAAAGAAAAGAAAGAAAGAAAGAAAGAAAGAAAGAAAGAAGAAAGAAAAGAAAGGAAGGAAGAAAAGGAAGAAAGAGATATGTTTTATTATCTCACAAAATAGTCTGGGAATGAGAGGAACCCTCTGGACACAGAAAATTTAATTTTTTTATTTTACTATAAAAATCTGCAACCCAGATTGGCAATTGCATCTATATCTGCATCCATCTGGCAGCTATACCTCTGCAATTAAAGGGATTCCATACTTCCAGAACTGATGTTAATATGTAATGAGCTGTTTTTACTTTTGAAGCAGGATTAGGGAAAACAAATACATATTTGCTTAAAGATGCTTAGACAAAAGCTACTTGACCTCCCTTTTCATTTTTTAATTCCCGGTGTACTAATCTGGAAAGCAGATCTGAAATTTAGGGGAAGGAAGGAGGACAATAGAAGAACCTACAGAACAGATGGATTTTAGAAATGAATTAAAGTGGCAGATGGTGCTTAGAAGCTTTTAATTGGGATATGCATGAACTGCATTATATAATATATATATATATATATAATATATATATATAATATATATATATATATATATATATATATTATATATATATATATATATATAGTATATATATGTATATATATACTATATATGTATATATATATATGTTAAAGTTGTATACCAACGTTTCAGCAGAATCTCATCTGCCATCATTCAGGCTTCTGTATATATAGATATTTGTTTTTTTTAAGTTTTCACGGGTACTTCATGTATGCTGTTCAGCTTCCTTCGCGTATACAAACTCAAACAGAAGCCTTATGATGGGCAGATGAAGATTCTGCTGAAATGTTTGCTACAACTTTAACAGAACTACAATGACGTGGGATACTACCCGAAGGAATGCCACATCAGGCTTCTGTATGGATGTGGGTCTCACAGCTCCTGGTTTTAAATTTGAGGCTAGTCCATTCTGTTTGGCTAGGAGCCTGGGTCTGTGTTCATTGGACTTGGAGTTTGATTGATAGGGTGTTTCTGGTTTTCTTCTGCTCTGTGGCTTTGATTGACTGGCAACACTCTGTTCTTGTGTTGGAGGCTTACGTGCAGCTTGGCTCCGTGTTGAAAGGATCGGCTGCTCTTCATTAGCAAGCTGCTATTCCATTAGCAAAGCTGGGTTTCACCTGGGTGCCTAGTGCGGGGGTGTTTGAGGTTGGGAGGCATCAGAGGGAGTCTGTGCTCAGGTGTTGGGGTATTTATGACGTTGGAGGCTAAATTAGAAGGGAGTCTGTCTGTGCTCAGGTGCCTGGGTGCCTGGATTGTGGGGGTGTTTGGAGTTGAGGGGCATCAGAGGCATCGGCGTGCCCTGATGCGTGTGCTCAGGGTTGGGGGGTGTTCTTGAGATTGGAGGCATCAAAGGGAGTCTGTCTGTGCTCAGGTGTTTGTCTGTTGTTTGTGGCGTGGAGATCTTTCTATTTGAGAGTGCAGGTTTCCAAATGATTGACAGTCTGCTGGAATCATTTCTTCTATTCATGCTGTCAGGTCTTTTTTCAATTCTCTATGGCTTCTCTGATGATTCTGTGGCTCGGTTTTCTATAGTGGCTAGGGTTTTTAGTGCCATTGAAGTTGATGTTGTGACCTGTGGTTTTCATGTGTTGGACCTAGTGAGGAGGTGTGTTCCAGCTTTTTTACTGCTTTTTGTGTTCATCTAGGCAGGTAATTATTCTTCTATTGGTCTGTCCAATGTATGTGGCCGGGCATGATATACAGGGAATTTCGTATATGCCTTGGTTTTCCAGGTCAATTTTTGTCTTTGGGGTTTCTCAAGGATGGCTGCTATTTTTTTGTCTGTTTTGAAGGCAGTCTTGTTTATCCCTGGTTAGATGCACTTGATGCTAATCTAGTTACTTATTATCGCAATTTGTAGTCCCTCGTTCTGTAGGGCAAGAAACAGTCCTGCTACTCCATAGGCTCGTGATGGTCGCTATCTAGAGACAGCCTCTGTTTCCATAGCTTCTGTCGTCTATGTGACTCAGTTCGAGTCGTTTCTTACGTTGCTCGGAAGCCATTGTGTCTGTTACTTCAGTCCTTGGAGGTGGAAGTCAGTCTTTATTGAGATCAGGTGCTGTCGTTTTGATTCTTTTTGGCCAGGCCGATGGACTGCAACTTCAGCAGCAGGTGCTCATGGTTCAGTCTTTTATATGTGTCTTATTGCCAGGCGTTTGGTTCTGGTAATTAGTGTTTTCACCACGGAATTTATCTGTGCTGGGTGGTGGTGGGATTGGGCGTTGAGGTAGCGGTTGAATGTGTGTTTTCTTTTGGTAACATGTGTTGTCCCAGGTGCCATCTGTTCTTTTGTAGATTAGTACACCTAGGAATGGTAGTTGTTTGCTTATTTCCGTTTCCATGGTGAACTTGTTTTGGGGTGTGTGTTTGTTGTAGGTGTGTTAGAGGAATTGTTTAGGTTTTCCTTTTCCATGGGGACCAAATCACAAATGTGTCATCGATGTATCTTAGCCAATTAGTTTGGGGTTTGTGGGTGGCATTAGCCAGGGCTCTGGATTCTAATTCTTCATGAACAGGTTTGCAATGACCGGTGACAGTGGTGATCCCATAGGGGCTCCTTCAATTTGCTTGTTATCTCTTTGTCCTTTGTATATGAAATATGTGTGGTTAGGCAGTGTTCTGTTAGTTCCATGAGGTCTTTGTAGCTGGTTGGTATTTATTTTTGATGATTTCAAGAATTTCTTTTATTGGGACTTGAGTGAATAGTGAAACCACGTCGAAACTTACAAGCAGATCTTCTTTTTCCATGTATAGTACTTTGATCATTTCTAAGAAGTGGTGTGAGTTTGTACATATGAGCTGCAGTTTCAGCATGGGGCTGTAGGTGTTTTGCTAAGTATTTAGCTAGGTTTTCGTAAGGTGCTCCTATGAGCTGACTATGGGTCTGAGAGGTAATGCTTCTTTGTGTATTTTTGGGAGGCCCGTATAATTTGGGCATCTAGAAGAATTTTTCTCTGACTGAATCGTCTGTTGGATTTCTTTGTCCTATTGTGGCTGGTTATAATTTTTCTTCTTGGTTAATTTTTTCTCAGAGTATGTGGGTTGCCGTCTGTAGTTTGTTAGGTTTGTAATGTGGAGTCCTTGGAGGTAGGTCTGTCATATTTTTTCAATAGTCTTTTCTGTCGCAGTTACTACTCGTGGCATTTCCCTTCTGTCTGCTGGGAGTATTATGTTTTTCTACATTTTTTTAGTTTCTTTGAGAGTTTTTTTCATTTTTGTAAGTGGTTCACGTTTCAGCTTCCCAAGTTGTAAGTTGTTTTATCTTATCCACCAAAAGTAGAGGGTGGATTTTGCTGCTAAATTCCAAGGTGTAGTGCTAGCAAATTTTGTTTTACTGATCTAATTGGAATCTTTACTGTGAACTTCATTTCTGAGTAGAGCCAATTCTGTTCTTTTCAAAAGGATACGTTTGGTAGGCTGCTGTGTTCTTATGAAATGTTAATTTGAAGCAGGTTGTTGTTACAATTTTGTCTCTGCAGCGCTGCATACGGAATATTAGGTCACATAGTATTTCTCGCGCTTTTTTAATTTCCAGCTTTCTGATAGCTTTTTGATCTGGCTGTTAATTTTCCTCCCGTAGAGGTAGATATTTGTTTTTTTAAGCTTTCGCGGGTACTTACATGTGTGGCTGTTTAGCCTTCCTTCGGTATTATCCATGTCACTCGGTAGTTCCTTGTTAAAGTTATGTAGCAACGTTTCGCAGAATCTCATCTGCCATCCATCAGGCTTCTGTATGGAATTGGGGCGTTGAGGTTTTGCGGTTTCATTGCAACCGTTCATCCGAAGATTTCGAATCCAGAGGCCCACCTGCGCTATGCCATCCACAAACCCAACTGTTGGCTAAGATACATCGATGACACATTTGTGATTTGGGCCCATGGAAAAGCAAAACCTAAAACAATTTCCTTAAACAAACCTAAACAACACACACCCCAAAATCAATTTCAACATGTGAAATGGAAATAAGCAAACAACTACCATTCCTAAAGATGTACAAATCTACAAAAGAACAGATGGCCACATGGGACACACATATACAAAAGAAAAACACACCCAAACCGGCTAAACCTCAACGCCCAACTCCTCACCACCCCAGCACAGATAAACTTCCGTGGCGAAACACTAATTCCAGAATCAAGTATGCCTGGCAGAATTAGACACATATAAGACTGACTATGCAACCTGACTGAGTATTGACAGCCAGGATGGCTTCCAAAAAAAACCAAAACTCACAACCTGATCCACCAAAACACACCAAGACATAAACAGCAGACCTAAGAAAGACCACAGCCCTATTGGTACAGCTGCTCATTGCCCTAAAAGAGGTACCTACAGATAAAATGCAGTAAGGATAATGCTACACGGCATCACAGTCAAGGACTGACGCATTCAAAACAGACAAAAAAATAGCAGCCACCCTGACGGAATCCCCAACGACAAAACTGACCTGAAACCAAGGCATATTACAAATTCCCTGTACATCATACCCGCCACATACATTGGACAGACCAAATAGAAGAATAAGTACCACTGCCTAGATGAACACAAAAGTGCAGTAAAAAAGCTGGAACACACCTACTCACTAGTCCAACAACATGAAAACCAACCAGGTCCACACACATCAAAACTTTCAGTGGCACTAAAACCCTAGCCACTATAGAAAAACCCCAGCTACCAGAACCTCATCAAGAGAAGCCATGAGAGATTGAAAAAAGAACCTGTACAGCATGAATAGAATGAGATGATTTCCAGCAGACTGGTTCAATCATTTGGAAACCTGCAACTCTCAAAATAGAAAGATCTCTCACGCCACAAAACAGACAAACACCTGAGCACAGACAGACTCCCTTTGATGCATCAAACTCACCCCCACACCTGAGCCACAGACCGACTCCCTCTGATTGCCTCCAACTCAAACACCCCCACACTGAGCACAGCACAGACTCCCCTCTGATGCCTCCAACTCAAACACCCCCACCAGGACCCAGGCACCTGAGCACAGACAGACTCGCGTTTGATGCCTCAACTCACACCCCCACCACCTGAGCACAAGGACAGACTCCCTCTGATTGCCTCCAACTCAAAACACCATCCTCCGACCAAACTACCCAGGTAACCCCATGCTTGCCTAAATCGAATAGCAGCTTGCTAATGAAGAGCAGCCGTCCTTTCCATGGAGCCTAAGCTGCACTGAAAGCCCTCCAACACAGAACAAGAGGTGTTGCCAGCCAATCAAAGCCACAAACAGACAGAAGAAACCAGAACCACCAATCAATCAAACTCCAAGTCCCAATGAACACAGACCCAGGCTCCTAGCCAATCAGAAATGGACTAGCTCAAAATTTAAACCAAGGAGGCTGTTGTAAGACCCCACACCCATACAGAGCCTGATGATGTAGCAGAGCAATGAGATTCTTGCACTGAAATGATTGCGTAATTGTCACGATTTGAAACAGCACTACAATGACGTGGGGATAATAGCCACGAAGGAAAGGCGGAAAAACAGCAGACATCGTATATCAAGGGCCTCAATAATGTCGTCTATACCCACTATCCAAATACAGTATATACTATGTATCATATATTATAATACTATATATAATGAATGACAATTGGCTAGAAATGCCAAACGCACACACACCCACACATACAACACACACCTCACATGTTAACTTATAGGCCTTTAATTAGTATTAGTTCATCCAAATAGAAAATGTTGAAACTTCTTCGACTCCAGGACACATTTTAAGAGAAGCAAGTAGGCACTATGTCAAATCATCAAGAGGAAAAAGCTAAGGGAAAATACTGTATTGGTATAATCTGGTCAAACAAGTTGACTGTAACTTGTACAAATGAAGAACTGTGCCCCTGAGAAACTCCAATGCCACATGTATAGAATATGGTCGATGCTGGACGACAAGTTCATGTAACATCGATGGATTCAGGCAATGGGTCAGCTTCCAGATGCCCAGGTGTACAACGCCAAGTCACCTCAAGGAGGGGCTGGACCGCAAACTCATTCATGGGCTTTCCAAGATCCAGCCGCCCCTGCCCAACAGACAACAAGATGTGCCCCTACTTCATTGTGGGGGGAATGGACGCTTCTCCCTCAGAACCTACCTCATTAAACCCTCCACCTCCAGATGCCTCACCCATGAAGAGAGGATGCTTTATTAACTACAGGCTGTCCAGGGCAAAGGCGGGTGGTGGAGAACGCCTTTGGCATCCTGGCCAACAGGTTTCCAGGTACTTCCTTCACCAACCATGCGCAGCATCGCCCAAGCTGTGAAGGAGGATCAATGGAAGCTTGCCCTGGCATCCTGAAACAATCTCATGGCACCCCGCTACCCCAGTGTTTGCCAGAACAGGCTCTCGTGACACTCCAAAAGGCAATGGCTGACATGGAGCCCTGGTGAAATGGAAGAAAGGGTGAAACCTGATAGATACTTTTGGGATGTGGCAAGACCCCAAAAGAGCTTCACGTGAAGGGAAGAAGCCAGCGCTAACTCCTAAAAACACTGGTCAACTCCCCAGCTGAAGCAGTGGAGTGACAAGACAGGATGGTAATCTTTAATGGAAATGCTTCTTCAGCCTGTCCATCACACTGTGAGATTGGGCATGTATATTGAGTTGGCCCTATGCAGTGAACAGGGCATTTAATAAAGAGTTGTGTTTTATGTTGAAATGTGGTGGATTCATGAAAACACTCGTTATTGATTAATAAACAGGCCCAAAGGTGGTGCACCTGGGAGGGTGGACCATACAGTCCCACTATGCTTGCACTGGAGGTTACCTATCCCACTGCTATCCTTACCCATCCCACAGGTATCCTAACCCATCCCACAGCAATTACCCATCACAAGCATGCAAAGGCTTAAACGCATTTCCTAAAAATTCCCACAAGACAGTTTATTTTAATAAAAAAATGAAGCAAGTGGTGGTGAAGCAAAGCTAACTTTATTAATAACAAGCTGTAAAAAGCAAAATGACTGCAAGTGTCCCCAAGCAAAGAATAAAGTCAACAGGTAGCAACATATGTCTCTGGCAACTCTCTCAGTCACTCTGAGGTGTGCCCATAGTCTCAGGGGGTGAAAAGGTCCCAGTGCGTGGAGGTGGCTGCTGCGCTGGAATGCTGGTCTGAAGGCACCATTGGGGTGCCCGAGAGGAACAACAGGACGGGTGGTGTGGGAAGGAAGCTCTCAAGAGCTGGCTCAGTCCCTGTGATGTTGATAGCCCCCTTCCTCCAGAACATGGGGTGTCAGCCGCATATCCGGATGACGTGTCTAGGCCCGGCCTTGGATGTGGGGGTGGAGGAAGGAGGAGTTGTAAATTGGGGATGTCTGGTCCTGCAAGCTGAGCGAGGTGAGGCGTGGGTGGCATCTGTGGTGTGGGTGGCAATCTGTGGGCGTGGGTTCACATCGGTTGGCGTCGGTGGCATTGGTGCACCGGTGGCGTTTGATGTACCTGTGCCTGGACTGGAAAGTGGCTGCCTGTGCTGCTTGGAGCTCCTGGTAGCTATAGCCTTGGTAGGCTGAGGGCCCTGTTGGAAAGCCTTGAAGGGCAGTGACCATCACTTGGGGTGGAGGAGCAGGACCGTGACTGGGTGGGAGCAGGGTTTAGTGGGTCTGGAAGGGATGTGAAGAAGACCGGTGATCCCTGTCCTTGATCCCATGGTACTGTGATTTGGACATGTCATGAGGGTCTGGTTTGACGTAGGTGAGGAAGGGCTCGCAGTTGGAGGATGGGAACACGGTGTGTACCAGCTGAAGAGAAGGATCTAACGCTGCTTTTTGATGGTGCGTCCCTGATCTCCAGCAGGACAAGTGGGCCTGCCCCTCCGGTCTGGCTCTCTGCCCTGCTTTCTGTGGAGGTGGAGCTGGGGGTGGATGTGGGTTGGTCTCTGGTGCAGTACCCTCTCCTTGGCTCCCGACTGCGTCAGGTGGTCCCCACTGCTCCGCACGGGGAGTGGCAGCTGTCGGGGGGTCTCCGGCATGCGATGCTCCACAGATACCTGCCTGGACACAGAGCTGACTCTTGGCCAGAAGAGGACTGGCTACTCAGTGGGCTGTCTTGAGAGAGAGGGTTTTTCACAGAGCAGGACCTCCTCAGTGGGTGGATCTCACCCTCCAAGAAGCTGCACTTGGGCCATCAACGTAGGTCTCCTCGGTCTGTCAGCTTGACCGTGGCCTGGCCAGATTTCTGAGGTGTGTAGCTTCCCCGTACCAGTTGTGGCATTGTGCCCTTCCAAGTCAGTACCAGCCGAGGATCACCTCCGAAGTGTAGCCCAGGCTCTCGCTTCTCTCTCCAAGCCCGCCTGCTTCCTCTTGGTGTCTCGATAGCGCCTGTGTCCTTCCCGCCCAAAGATACTCGTTCTCCTCAGACCATTCCAGCACCTCCTCCTCATGTTCCTCTTCAATGGAGTATTGCCTCCTCTCCCGTTCACACGTATGCCTCTTCCTCTCTTCATCAACATACATTCACCTATCCTTTGTATTATCCTGACAAGGTTTAAACTAATCTGGACCTCCCCAATTTTAAGACATAATTGCATATTTTCCTTTCTTTACAAATATGAAAAGAGCACAACCGGAAAATTCCACCCAGTTCATCTGGATATTTCCATTTTGACACTATCCACCATGAAAATTTGTTATGAACTGCCTCTAGCAGAATAACAGAGCTGGAAGGAACTTTGGAAGTCTTCTAGTCCAAGCTGCTGCTCAAGCAGAAAACCCTGTAATATTTCAGACAAATTGTTGTCCAATTCTTCTTAAAAACCTCCAGTGTTGAGCACCCACAACTTCTGGAGGCAAATCATTCCACTGATTAATTGTTCTGTCAGGAAAATTCTCTTTAGCTCTAGGTTGCTATTTTCCTTGATTAGTTTCCATCCATTACTTCTTGTCCTGATTTCAGTTGCTTTGCAGAATAGGTTGACTCTCTTTTTTTATGGCAACCCATTAGATATTGAAATAATGCTATTATGTCATCCTAGTCCTTCTTCTCATTAAACTGAACATACCCTATTCCAGTCCCCTTATCATCTTTATTGGTCTTCTTTATTGGTCTTCTCTGCACTCTTTCTGCACTCTTTTACATTATGACAACCAAAACTGGATGCAGTATTCCAAGGCATTATGGAGTGGTACAACTCCATAATTCCTGATCTTAATCTATCCCTCTATTAATGCAGCCTAGACTTGCAATCACAACTTTCTAATGTCATCTTTGTTCAGTGAAACTGGGAAGCAAGTTAGCCATATTTTGATCACAAAAGGTTATCATACTAGGAGATAAATAACATGATAGGACTTAGTCTTCTGTGTGCATTACACTTTATTTGAACTAATCTGCCCAGATGGCAAAGTCCAAAAAGACTTTAATGCTTCAGGAAAAAGGACAGAACCACTTTGGTCTCATGCTTAAGGCATCAGGCTAGAAAGCCAAAGACTATGAATTCTAGTCCTGCTTTAGATATGAAAACTGAGTGGGTGACTTTGGGCCAATCTCCAGAAGACAATGACTTGTAGTCCTGCCTTAGTTATGAAAGTCAGCTGGGTGGCCTTGTGCCTGTCACCCTTTCACATGCTTCTTTTTGTGGGGAAAATAGAAGAATTATTAAGAATGCTTGCCACCTTGAGTTATTTATAAAAATAATAATGGCAGGATAAAGTCATCAGAGTAGGCAATTGTGAACAGTTTGAAGGAGGTATGTTAGATGGAATTTAAAAATATATTAATCTGTGTTCTCTTCACTAAACTTTAAATGCTGAGCTGTTGGGAAAATACTATATTTCAAGTGCAGTATTCAAAAATGAACAAAAACTAAGCTTGCATGGTCATCTTGCTATCATCATGATGTTTTAGATCCTAAGCACTGGCTATGCTGTCAAAAGACATAAGGTCTTTGAGAGCACCAAGTCCTTGGCCAGGCTCAGATTTGATGAATAGATCATCCAACATTTTCAAAAATCATTGGACCCAATCCCAGCTACTTTGACACTCCAAACCATCTTTTCCTTCAATCTGGTAGTTTGATTTGAGTTTGGAAAGCTACCCAATGTCTCCAATATTCTACAAAGTTTTATACCAACACTCAGTTGCATCTCTGATTAATAGAGTTATGGTTATAGAGTTGTAGGAGCTTTTCATCAGAGGGAAAATTCAGATTACAAATATTGTCCACGTGACCTCTTTTTTGTTTGAAATGCACATCAGCTGACTGGTGACCTGAAGTTACAGATATGAATTGTATGAATTTTATGGATTGTTATTACAAACAAGTCAAGCTTCTGTGCATAGAATATGTTCTATCTATATCAACATTTTTTTGCAGTTACTTGCAATTAGAATTACAGAAGGTCACACTACTCTTTAGGCCCTGTCTCACTGCACTTATGGATGCAAAGAGGATGTAAAACGTTAAAAAAACCTTGCCATCCGTTGGAAAACGCTATGCATCCGTTTGGTACTCATTGCATACGTGTTCATACACTCGATCCATCGATGCGTTCTATCATTCCGTCCACTGCGATTTCATCCACGCAAGAGTTTTTGAAGCTGCCACAAAACTTGTGAAGCAGAATGACTCTTTCCAATCTGTGATGATGTTAAATCCACCGGACATACAAGCAACAAACAGTTCTATGTCCATTTTATCATCTGTTAAATGTCCCGCTGTAATCCTCTCTGCAACCTCTGGGCATCCCGCCAACTCACACCGCTGCTAGCCTCGAAAACGGAAGAGGAGGAAACAAAAGTACCACGAACACTACACAGCGTTAGTAGCACAGAAATAGAAAGGAGCACAGTGAAACGGTTTGCAATCCGATATAACATCCCACTGCAATCCCCTTTCTTTCTCTTTAGGCGTCGTGATGTATCCGCCTTCATCGCGCTATGCGTTGACCGCAATTTGCGAAATTCTCCCGCTGGAACCGCCTTCGGAAGTTGTCATCTCTTCCATCTGCTATTCATCACTAAGGCTCCCCTATGAACATCCATTTAACATCCCCGCTACATCTACCCACGCTTCTTTTCAATTTCTATCTTCTGTTCTGTTATAGCAACATATTTCACCACATATTTTGGAGGCGGATGACAACGCGATGGAGCCACCTTCCTGATTATTCTCTTCTCCCGTGTGATCCTTTATGCATACATTTTTGCGTTCCATTGGCCAGTGGACCAGCCTTTACTCTTAACAACTCTTTGACCTCTTAAGTCCATTAGAGATTTCTTAGTCATCCTGGTCTTGTTGTCCCAAATTTGTGTATTTGAAAAGACACACTGGAACTTACTTTGTGCTTTCCTCATATTCGAGACATTTCACTTGTTCATTCAATGACTTCTTCATTTTTCTGACTGAATTGTAGAAGAACTGAAGATTCTTAAATACCCTCATTGAATCATTTGTCATTAGACATTCTCTCAGAGGAGTTCATTGAGAGCCTTGGAGGCTTTAATCTGTACCATCAAAGAGTTCACACTGAATCAGAATGCAAATGGCTGCAGAACATTTCTTGGAACTTGCTGAACAGGACTGTGGAATTTGGTGGACGTCCGTATCCCTCTTTCCCTACTGAAAGAGGGGTGTTCAGTTTTAACATCAGATGGCCAACTTTGACCTGTATACACCTTGTGCTCCTTTATCCCTTCCTTATCAATTCTTTAGTCTCTTATAACATCACTTTATGTCGCCTTCTCTTATTTCTCATGCTCTTTTATGTTCAGTATTTATTTTACAATTTTCAACTTGGGTTTGCCTAGAATGCCATGTAAAAGATCAATTTTGTCAATAGTCACTGTCTATGAAAGTGAATTAAGAGAATTTGCTTCAGATGGCCTCAGGGAAACTGGGATGGAAATATGGAACATTTAAATGAGTTAAGAATTGATATGAGAGATGCTTCTCACTGTTTCTATGTCCTACACTCTAAGTTTATGACATACGTGCCAAAATAGATGGTTTATTATGAAATATTATGCTACAAACCTATTCTGCCAAGATTAATCTTTCTCTTCTCCCTTTCTTCCAAGAATCAAAATCTCTGCTGTTGCTATTCATACTCTCTTGGCCTCTCCTTAGTCATGTAGCAGGACAGTAAGAAGAAACTAGGGAGTTCGCTACCGCGAACAACTTTGGCAGAGTAGCCTCCACACTCGCTGAATGCACCAAAGAGCAGACATAATTTAGTTTATCATTATTTGGTACACTAAAATGATGTTTTTATTACTACACCAAGTACAGTTTAACAAAATCCAGATGTAGAATTCATAAGAGGCTTTCCTAATTTATTGTTTCATGAAAAGGCACTTAGGAAACCGCAAGAGATGTTACCGCTCAGTCTTGTCACCTTTCTCATCGATAGTTCCTCAAACATTATGAAGAGTATCATAATAAAATAAATGGCGAGAATGTGAGTCGTGTTCATCTGGCTATCTCCCTTGACATTGATAGTCTAATTTATCACTTTGTTCCTATAAGATATCACATTCAAAGAAATCATTCAGTACAAACATCTTCATCTAAAAAGATTTACCAAATTTTACAATCATTCAATGAATAAGAAAGCAGACACTCATGTTGCATGTTTTACGCAAACAATACTAATTATTTCCAAACACTCTCATGTATAAAAACAGTCATTTTAATGCATATAGTATATATACTACATTATATAATATTCAGGTATATATATATATATATAATAATAATAGTTATATAACATTTGTATATACTTATATATATACTATAGTAATTATATATATATTATTTTTACTGTCTGTTTAGCTTCCTTCGGGTATTCATCCCCACGTCATTCAAGTAGTTCTGTTAAAGTGCAGCAACGTTTCACGTAGAATTCCTCATCAATGCCACATCAGGCTTCTGTGTGGATATTGTCTAACATTCCTCATGTTTTCAAATTTGAGCTGTCCTATAACTCTGATTTGGCTGGGAGCCTGTGGTCTGTGATTCATTGACTTGGAGTTTATTGATCTGTAGTTTCTTGGTTTCTTTCTGTGGTGTTTTGGTGGCTTTATTGGTCTGTCAACACTCTCTTTCTTGTGTTGGAGGCTTTCAATTGCAGCTTGCTCCGTGGAAAGGACGGCTGCTATTCATCAGCAAGCTGCTATCATTAGCAGCTGGGTTTCAACCTGGTGCCTGTGGGGGGGTGTTTGAGTTCGAGGCATCAGACGGAGTCTGTTTGTGTCTCAGCTGTTTGCCTGGCTTGTGTGTGGAGATTTTTTCGTATTGAGAGTGCAGGCCTTCCTAATGATTGACAGTCTGCGCTGAAATTCATCCCTTCTATTTCATGCTTTCAGGTCTTTTTTCAATCTCTATAGTTTCTTGAGGTGATTCTGTGGCTGGGTTTTCTATTAGTGGGCCTAGGGTTTAGTTGCCAACTTGAACGCTGATGTATTGACTTGTTTTGTTTTACCATATGGTTTGGACTAGTGGGAGAAGTGTTGTTCCAGCTTTTTTACCTCGCATTTTTTTTTGTTGTCATATCATCCAGGCGGTACTGTATTCTTTGGCTATGATTGGTTCTGTCCCAATCGTATGTGCCAACGGCATGATTGTACAGGGAACTTCGTATATGCCTGCTGGTTTTCTAGTCAGTTTGTTTTTGGGGTTTCTAAGGATGGCTGCTCATTTTTTGGTCTGTTTTTGAAGGACAGTCTTGAATGTAGAATAAGCCTGTTGTAGTGAATCTGTACTGATTTATATTCTGTTAGTACGCTCTTGACTGTAGGCAGGACAGCTGTTCCATAGGTCTGTGATCTTCTAGGTCTCTGTTATGTCTTGGTGTGTTTTTGTGGATCAAGCTGGTGATTTTGTTTTTGTGGAAGCCATTGGCTGTCAATACTTCAGACATGGGTGCATAGTTCAGCTTTATATGTGTTCTTATCTGCCAGTGTTTGCGTTCTTGGTAATAGTGTTTTAGCCACGGAATTTATCTGTGCTGGGTGGTGGTGGGATTGGGCGTTGAGGTAGCGGTTGGTGTGTGTTCATATAATTTTACTTAGTCTACTAGATATACATCAATTAAGCAAAATTGCATAGTATTACCTATTGGTTTTATGTCTATGTTATGTCTAGATTCAGTCATCCAGGTCATAGATGTCCCAAAGGTGCTTTTTCAATAGGCAACTGGACTTTCTGTTTTTGTGGGTTTTTTTTGAAGATGTTTCATTTCTCATCCAAAAAGCTTCTTCGGCTCTTAGATATTGCTTTTATGGAAATATGCAGAACCTCTTGGATTGTATAAAGTCTTTTACCCTTCCTAAATGGAAATGACATGTTCTGTCTCCATGAATTTTAATATAAAGAGATGGCTGTTGGCTTATGTGAAAACTTTTCTTTTGGGAGGTGTTGGGGTGGTGGGAATAATTGATATATAGAGAATCAGTGAGGGAAGAACATCATACTTTTTATCTTATTTAAAATAAACATTATTTTGTATATTTACTTGGATATAAACATGTAAGTGGGGATCAATTTCAAATTATTGCCCCTAATTTAGATGAAGTCATATGAGACCTCTTTCAAGCAGTAAAACATTTTGGTATAAAACTGCTAAAAATCTGCAGAGGCCTAATTAGCTGACAAAGCTCAGAAAAGTGAGGAATTTACCTTATGTCTCAAATGTTGTATTGTGTTTTCACTTTCCTGGAAGAAGATGGATAAATATGGGCCAATGGAAGAGAATATTGCATGAGTATTCTGACAACTGCTAATCTGCTTGCTTGTCCAAACTGAATTAAGCATTATTTGTCATATAGATGTTCTAAAATAATTTATTATCTTTGCCTGGCTTGCCACAGTTGTTAAGTGAATAATTGCAACTGTTCAGTTAGTAACATGTTTGTTAAGTGAAGCTAACTTCCCCATTGATTTTGCTTGTTAGAAGATCACAAAAAGTGACTATATGATCCTGGGACACTGCAACCATTGTAAATCCATGACAATTGCCAAGCAGCCAAAATTTGATCACATGATCATGGAGATGCTGGGATTGTAAGTGTGAAAAATAGTCATGTCACTTTTTTCAGTGCCCTTGTAACTTTGAGTGGTCACAAAATGAACTATAGTAAGTTGTGGACTACAGGTAGGTAGGGAGAGAGAGAGAGAGAGAGATGAGAGGGGGAGGGAGGGAGGGAGAGGACAAGATAATGAGAGAAAGAGAAAAAGAGAACAAGAAAGATCTTTTCAAGTTTCAGGCTAAACTGAAGAAGGAGATATTAGCTCCACTTTTTCCCAGTCAATGCTTACCATTATTTTTTCCTGTACTTTGCATAACATAGCTTAGCTCAAAATGAACAGTGTGATAAATATGGGTGGATGGATGTAATTTAAAGCACACATATTTCTCAGATTAGTTGGTTCATGAATAATCAGTTCTACAAATGTAATAAAGTCATTGTTGGTTAATGCACAATACCATTCCACTTTCTTTATGTTCCTTCTATTCCATAATGGAGGAACCATTTTTTAAAAGTACCAAAATAGTAATTGGACTCTTGAGCATAGAGATTATTCTCCCTATAGGCATTTATATAACTTTAGGGTGGGGGGGAGGAGAGGGAGAGAGGGAGTGAGAAGGAGAAAACCATTTCCCTGGTACTAAAGATAGAGTAATTGCTAAAGCCCCTGTCACACAGCACCAACGGATGGAAAGAGGATATAAAACGGAGAGAAAAACTTGCCATCCATTGCGATGAATCCGTGCTGTACTCACTGCGTCCGTTTTTCATACTCTTTATCCATCCAGCATCCGTCTACTGACATTTCATCCACTCAAAAAGTTTTGAGCTGCACAAAACTTTTTGAGCAGAAA
>BHFT01005299.1:0-58784 GCA_004320025.1 Laticauda laticaudata
AAGAGAGAGATCCGAAGGTCGAATGAAGAGGATTGCCTGGCGACCTGGCCTCTCCGTCTGATGGACCATGCTCAGCCACTGAGTACTCCTGGTTATGCGCTCAGCTCCGAAGGTCGAATGAAGGGATTGCCTGGAAGCACTGCCTCTCCCGTTCTGAGGACCAGCGCTCAGCCATGGGTTTCCTGCACTTAGGCAGACACCCTCCTTTGTCCTGTGACTTGCACGCCAGGCTCCCTTAGAGAGAGAGAACCGCAAGAAGCGGCATCCAAAGGAGCCTGCCAATGGCCAAAGGCTGAAGAACATTGAAATCCGAGCTTGGCCTCTCTTGCCCTAGATCAGCCCCAGATTCAGGGAGTCCCAGAGCCAAGATCACGCTGGCTGTTTGCCAACCTATGAGCTCTCCAAAGCCGCTCTGAGGCTCCACGCAAGAAACCCGAGAGCTGCTGCGTACCTAAGTGTAACTGGAAAAGGAAGAACAGCCCCTTTCTTAATTCTTATGGAAAGCACCACAATCAAGCTGCTATCACTGCATTGTTTCAAGAGGTTTGCTTGGGGCTTTTCAAAGAATTCCCACCCCTTGAAAACATTGATCTTTAATATGCAATGGAAGCCCACGTTGCTCGAGGCTGTTTGCAGCCCCTGGAGGAAAGTTGAAAAGAAACTCAGCCACGAGACGGCGGGGGTCAACCAGAGTGGGTTGGTTTCTCTCTCCAAAAGTCAGGTGAGCAAGTTAGCCAGCCCTCTCCTCCCCCCAGAGCGCGAACCTGCAAGGCTGTCCGCAGGGGCTTCTGCAGCTGCCAGCCCAGCCCAGAGGAGAAAGCGGTTGCGACTATGGTACTCAGCTCCGACCAGAGGGTGGGAAGGGCCAAAAGGGCACCGTCTTCGAGATCCAGTGGAAGCGAGTCCACTCCAAAGGCCAACTGGAAGAGCCCAGGTGGAAGAAGCGGTGGTACTAAACACGCACCCCTTTGCCATTCGGGGCAGCATGGCTGGCAGTGCTCAGGCCCACTGGGCCAAAATGTTTGATTCCCCAACAGTGAGCGAACAGGGTCCTATCAGGCGCAAAAAGGCCCCACCCACCAGGCAGAAGGAACACTCGGCATCACATTCACTCAAGCCGTACCCTGGCCCCCTCATTTGGGCTGCAGCCATATCTTGGGTGTGATCCGAGGTGCCTGAAGATGCCCTCGGCAGATGCCCCTCACCTCTCTCCCTCTGGACCGCCTGCTTCTCGAGGCGGTACTTGTGCAGCGGCAAGGAAGACCAAAGCGCAACCACCCAGACGGTCGGATACCCAGCCGAAAACAGAGAGGAGCCAGGCTTGGCGCCTGACGCGACGCCAAGGCGAAGGCTGGCTAGCAGGGCCCGCTCTCGTGTCTCCAGGCTGGATTGGGGGCTGCAGGAGGATCGGCGCGCCTCCCCTGGCTTCTCATCCCACAACTCCGAGCTCCATGCGAGGCCGCCTTCACCTGTGCCCCGAATTGGCCCAGGTGCACTCAAATTTGGCCTCACGGGCGAGGGGGGAAACGGCGTCCGCGTTGACAGTGGGACGCTGACCGCCCCTGACTGGCCCAGTTTTCCCAATCCAGGCTCCAAAGCGGAGAGCCTCTACCGGAGCTCAGCAGCGTCCTTTGCGAGCTCTTCCCGTAGTTTCGCCAAGCCGCCTCTCTCCCTGCCGGAGTCCCGCCCGAGCGGCGCCCGCTGAGCTTGCAGAGCGAGGAGGCACCCTCCGTCCCCGGCGCGCCTTCGTGCCCACCGGGCGGCGGCCAAGCCCAATGTCGGCCGCGAAAGCGCCTCCCTGCCGGGGCGGGCCAGCCTCTCCGGCCCGCCGCGCGATCCTCGGCCCGCGGTCTGAAGCTGACCGGGCGGCGGCGCCCTCCCAACCTGCGTCTGAGCCAATCGGCACGCAGAAGAGGCTCGCCGTTTGCTGCCCGGCCCCACATGGCTGCAGCCCCAGGCCCACGGCCACTGGTCGCGGGCCGAGCTGAGCGCTGATCGCGCAGAATCCCAGGCTGCCCCAGTCCCGGCCAAGAGCGGGGGGCGACCAACATCCGTGAGGAGCACGGTGGGGTGCGGAGGCAGGTCGTTTTCCGGATGACGCCAGGCGGGGCTGGCTGGGGCGACACGGGGAGACTCCTTGCGCCGGACAGACACCATCACGAGCGGCAGGCGGTCCCCCCCCCCGAACCGAGTTCCTCGACCTGGATAGCGCGTTCGCCACCCCGCCGCACCCTCCCGCCTCTCCAATCGCCTCTCTGGCCGCAGACCCGAGCCAGGAATCGAGCGTGACGGGCGACTGGCAGAGGGAACACGTCCCACCCCGGCCCAGCGGCTGCACCTACCTCGCGGCGACGGATCCAACGGAGAAGGCTGAGCGACCCTGCCGCACCTCTCTCCTCCTGCCCTTGCGCGCTGCGCGAGATGTCTCTCAGCCCGTCCCAGGAGGACTGGCCGTGCAGGCTGCCCGCTGAGCCGACCGCCTGTCCGCTGGGCTCGAAGCGGTCTCTCAAGAGAGGTGTCCCCGCTGGCGCCGGCGGCGGCAGCGGCGGTGCGGCACGCGGCAGCTCCACCCCGTCCGGCTCCTGACCTGCATTGAGGTCACGGCGTCACCAGTTTCCCCCTGGAAACACGCGAGCAGCTAAAATAGCAATCGCCCGAGTCACCCCTGGAGGGCAGCCAGCAGCCACCGAGCCATAGACGTCCCGTGGCCGTCGAGGACGTTGGTGGGGAGCCTGGGTCCTGAGGAGGGGAGTAGCACCCTGATGGACTATGAGCTTGCGTGGCCTCTCCCCAACTGACTCTACGAGCAGCACTGTGGGCTGCAGCCTCCTGGCCTAAGCCTGCGGCAGAGGGAAAGCCCCATAGGAATGACGCATGACTGAGATCCTATGCCCGAGGTGAGTCCGTGGCGTGACGCCCTGAGCTGCTCCAGTTGGTCGGCTCCTTCCAAGGACGCACAGGGCGTTAGGAGGGCCAGAAAGCTTGCCTGCCGCTTGGAATGGCGGATGCCCACCTCGCTGCTTCGAGTGGCTGTCTGGTCCTCCAGGAGGCTTCGGAAAACGAGCTTGGCTTAAGGCAGGGAAAAAGGACTGCTCTTGCCGCCTCCTCCCATCAACCCTTCCCTTGCTGCTGCTGCATCCCCACAGGGAGGAGGCGAAGGAAGGAAGGAACAGCCCTCTCTGTGGCTAGAATGGCATATTTTGACCTAATCGCTCACTGCGAGGAGTTGGTCCTGACTGGCTCTTCAGCCTTCAGCTGACGCAGCGTAGCCTTCTCCACGGGGGTGGGGGAAAAAAGAGGATCATAAAAGCGCCACTGGTTTGTTAGAGGCAAATCTACTGAATCTTGAGTAAAGCCGCTCAAGAAGGGTGCTGTAAATTAAGCACTTTGAAGGCTGTAATATAAACACGGTCCTACACTTTCCCTCTGGAACCACAGTGGAAGCTTTAGAGGAGCATCCCATGGGCCACCTGGCCATGGAGCAACATGGGCGGAAGGCTCTGAACCGCAGCATGGCCTATTTCTGTGACACAGCCACAATGATGCGGAGCCTTGAGAAGCACACGTTACTGCAGATTGGGAGGTCTTGCGACTTATGCTGAGTGGCAGTTTTGCGAGGGGACTGGGAGGGTATGAGTGTGCCTGCCGGGTGCAGTGCGTAGTGCGATGAGGAGCCCACGCATAAGGGCTTTCTAAGTCAACACAACAGCTCCCGCTCTGTATCCCTGCAAACCCCCTACTTAATGCCAATCACTTTGGCTGTGCGAATTCCCCAGCGGACAGCGAATGAAAACCTTAGAGGTTTAGCTAGTTATGAGGCTCCTGGGAATCTCTGGAGCTTGATTGTTTTCTCAAGGCATTTCGTAGCGCGAAGCGAGGCAACACCATCATGCTGACGAGCAACGTCTGCCAAGAAAACATTTACCAGGCAAAGAAAAACCTCATTTCAACACTGAGCTACAAATAATTCCCTTTATTAACCTATGTTACTTAGGAGGTTACCCCTGTTACCAACACGATGCGTGACAGCCCAGAGTCCTCAGGATAAGCACCAGAGGCACCCTGCTTAAGACGAGCAGCTCAAATAAATTTAATAAATAATTACAAAACAAGCAAGCAAATAATAGCCCGATTTTTCAGGTGCCTGCAGCTGCAGCTGCTGGCTTGCCGCACTGGTCGGAGATGCAGAAATTTCCCCTATTCTTTTTACTTCAAGGTTTCTTCCGCTGGTTTTTCCAGTGGTCTTCTAAATTATGCAATTGCATCAATGTCTACATCCTGAAGCCAGGAGGATCCCCAACCCCTTCTACCCTGGGAGGGGGGAAGAAGCCCAGCGAGGGCCCTTGCTCTGCTCTTCCTTGTCATTGCCCCCACTGAGAGGGGGAGACCCGCTGCCCCCTCTCTGCACCCTTGGCCTCCTCCAGTCCTCCTGATGGAGAAAGCCCTGCTTGGCAAGCCCTCGAGAAACACCACCCACTGCATGGATGGGGACTGCCAGGCCCCTCCAGTTATTCAGAAACCTCTCTCCAGCAACACACATAGGCTTGCCCTGATCTGTTCCAGAAACCGTCCTCCCTCTCACCTGGGGCATCCCACACCACACCACCTCTACCAACCACGGCTACGGCCAGTGGAAAGAAACTGTGGCCATCTGCAATGTTCTTGAGAACAAATCTTCCTTCCTCCTTCCCTCCCTTCCTCCTTACTCCCAATGCCAGAAATTCGGTATGGTTGACAATAAAAACACGAAGAAAAATAAGGAATAAAAATAAAAGTGCAACATAAAGGCATGGTTGTTGCCTAAGTTGGGTCCGAACGTCTGCAAACAGCAAGCTCAGAGAGTTCCAAGGACCCCCCCACAAGCCCCAACCCTGACTTGCAATTCTTGTCTTGGAGCAAAGACCAAGCCATACCCGCCAAAGACAGGGTCTGTCATTGATTCTGCCTCAGGAACATGCCAACCCAGAGGGCAATGCCACCAAGTGGCAGGCTGCATCCCGCAACGTCTGCTTCAAAAGAAAAAGGACCACTCCAAGGATGGGACAGCAGAATTCCTACAGACGTTGAAGACACTACAAGGCTACAACTGCTGGGCTCAGCCAGTTTGGAGAAGCTACGCGGGTCCAAGCTTTCTGACTTAAACTGGTACCTTTAGCTTGAAAGGACGCTATTCACCCTTGAAGTGCTTCTGTGGTTTGTGGCCTGTTGTTTCAGGCAAATTATTGTAAACTGAAACACGTACCTGCCTCTGAGTGCTGCTGATGTACTGCCCCAAGAGAGATGGGGCTTCCAAGTGTCGTTCTATAAGCCCTGGCCCCACCCCAAAGCCAACCTGCCCTGAGAAGGAATATGGGCCTTTGGGGCGCTGCCCCTGGCTGGAAAGTGAGCCACCTGGTCTCTTTCATGCCAGCAAGCCTCCTGAGATAGGAGCAAGGGAGGGGGTGAGATCAGGGCTCAACCTCTGTTGCTCAGAGGTCCCAAACTCCCTGACAGAGTGAAAATCAGCCGCTGAATCCTTGGATGCTGACTCCAGCTGCTTGCCCTCTGAGGCTCCTGATCCCCTTTCCGTCTTCCATTCGACTGACCGGTTCCTCCTCTCTCATCAAGCGAGAGTCCATGGGCCTTTGTCAGACCTCCCTGCCTTCCTCCTTGGCAGGTTCAGCCCTTTGTAGGCTCCTCGCAGGGTTGGTGTTCAATGCTTGACCACCTGGAAGCTGCTCTCTGCGTCGTCTCCTAGTGCACGTTTCTGGACTAAATCTGGAGAAGAGAGGCTGGAAAACCGTTCTGCGGGCACATGGACTATTCCTCTCCATCCTGGCTGCGATGCTTTCCGCTAATTGCCGTTTTGGCTTCTTGCTGGCTGCAGACCCCCGCTGCTTCACGTTCAGCTGGGGATCCACTCGTCTCTTCAGCCCAGTCCTTCACATTTGCCACCCGGGTCCCGTGCTTGCTGTTGCTTCTTCCTCGCGATGCAACCCACGTGTTTGACCTTCCGCCCTGTTGGCTTCCCGTGAGCGAGCCTTTGTCGGTTCGAAATCTTGCGGCTTCCCTCAGCGCCATTGGACGTGGCCCCTTGCTCTCCATCCTGCTGGGCTGCTGTCTTCAAGATGACCCCAATGGCCTGGGATGAGGACGTGATCCCTGGGGAGTCCTCAATGCTTCCCCCGGGCTCAGGGCCATTCTTTCAGAAGTGGTCTAGTTGAGGAAAGGACGGTGCACGGCCCGGCAGAGGCCAGATCCCGTCTCTGCCTGCACCTATGTCCCTATAATTGTCCGCATTTTTTTCTTAATCTGGGTTAAATTCATGGATTTTTAGAATTCCATAAATTGTTTTAAATGGCTGGGAGTAGGCAATATATTGGTTAGGTGGGCCACATGGATAAAGCCCTAAGGTGGGCCTCGCGCCTGCCAAGGCATGGTCAGTTTAAGAAATTGGTGCCGACTTCCCTCAAGGTTGATCAAATCCGGAGAGCCAATGGGGCCCGCCTCTCCAGGGCGGTTGGGTTGGGGGGACTGCAGCGCCAGCAGGATGGATCCCAGCAAGTGGGGAGGAGCCAACTTCTTCTCCGCAAGAGCCGTCATTTTTGTCAGCTGTTAATGCTGGAAGGAAAATGTTAATGAAGCAATACTGTTCGTTTATTACCTCTTCCTCTGCTGTGCTTTGTCTGCAATCAAGCTGACTTTTAGCCGCTGAATTGTTCTTCGTTAATTGCCTCATTCTCGAGACGACACCTGATGTTTGATATCCTCCCCCCCCCCGGCCAGCCCGGATCCCTCCTCTTTCCTCTTCCACCCTCCAGATGCCCACCATGTCTTCTCCAGGCTGGCCAGCCTCTCAGATACAAGGATGTCGGCAGGCCAGGAAACAGCCCTTGCGGCGGGCTTGGCAGCATCGTGGAGATGGCCCCCTTCCAAGCACCTGGCTCTTGGCTGCCGGTCTTGGGCTGGGCTTCAGCCTCTTCAACACCAGGAGTGCAACAGAAGAGAAAATTGCGTGACTGGCCTATCATGGCCGCACCGGTTGGCCACCGCAGGGCCAGGGTTCATGGATGGGGCTCCCAGGGGCCATCTGATCCAGGTTCCCCCCGATGGCAGCCTCCCTGGGTCATGCAGCTGGAGCCTCTTCCCCTGGCAATGGAGCAGCTAATCATTCTGGTGCTAAGCGATGAGCAGTACTCACTATAGTGAACTGACCGTGCCTGATTTTGACTTCAGCTTTTCTTTGTGCTTCATAGACTCCGCAAAGCCGTGAAAGGTTAGGATTTCTTGCATAAATGATCTTTTCATCGCCATTCACGCTGAACTCAACATGCCCAGCTGAGAGGGCCTCGCTGTGACAGGTCTGCCTTTAGGCCTCCTGGGCCCTGGGCGTCCTCGTCCTGGGGGGCTCTTTCCAACCTGCCGGGGGGGGGAATAACTCTCCCAGCCCCAAGGCAGCTCTTTGCGTCCACAATATCCAGGGAAAGATGGGGAGGCTTTACCACTTAGCCATACTGGCCTGGTCATTCCATAAGGTTTAACCCAGCAGGGGATCTTTCCTTCTCCTGTCCTTTCATGTTCTTCATGGAGTGTCTGTCCAGCCAGGGGAATCTTTTTCTTATGCTGCATTTGGGCATGCGCTAACTCTTCCAGATGGGCCAGATGCATCGTCAGCTGGCATTTTCCTCCATTTCTCTGGGTTCTTCAGGGTCCCCTTTTTACGAACATGATTGACAGAAAGCTCTGAGATATCAGCTGTTCATTTGTGCTTTCTTCCCATTGCGATTCCTGAAGTATCTGACAGATGTTGACCCAGGTAAAAATTCTGGACTCCGTTTTGCGGCCTTTTTCACAATTAGCTCTTCGGCAATAGATGCGTTTCCTCTCAACTATGCCCACTCCTTTAAATTCCTCCTGCTGTGCTCCTTCCTGGCAACTCAATGATGCTATCAGATAAACTGCTTAATTCTAAGGCTCTGCCTGACTGACCAACTGCCCTTTTGTGGGCCTGGCAGCTCCTTCCATTGCACCATCGAGTGGGTGAAGTTAGGCAGTGCTTTCAATTGGAGCTGAATGCTGGGAACGGGCAGGCCTGGGCTGGCCCCTCTCGGCTTCCTGACTCCCCTGACCGAGAGGCTGACTGACTGGAAATTAGAGCAGACAGGCAGAGGCTGAAACTGCCCCCAGCTCGGTCCGATGGCCGAACCGAAGAGAGCCGGTCAAATGGCCGGAGGGTTACCCACTGAAGGGCCGACCTCATAATGGGGCAGGCCATCACCGCCTGGCACTTTATCAGTCAAACCACGTCCAACTGCGCGCTCATTAGCAGCGGCAGTTTGAGTGGTTTGAGCTGTAAGTTCCAGCGGTGATTGCCTGTTCCCCATTATGAGGTCGGCCTTCAGTGGTCACCTCCGGCCAGTTGATGCCGTGTCTTTTTCGGTTCGGGCCATCGGACAGAGCTGGGCGGGCAGAGTTCCAGCCTCTGATTCCATCAGTCCAGCCTCTCGGTCAAGGGGGTCAGAATCACGAGAGGGGCAGCCCAGGGCCTGCCCTTCCCCAGCATCAGCTCCATTTAAAGCCTGCCTAACTTCACCCCCTCGATGGTGCAATGGAAGGAGTGCAGCCCACAAAATGGGTTGGTCAGTCAGCAGAGCCTTAGATTAAGGCAGTTTGATCTGATTGCATCTGAGTTGCCAGGAAGGAGCACAGAGGAGGAATTTAAAGGGTGGGGGCATAGTTGGAGGAAACGGCCATCTTTGCCGAGAGCTATTGTGAAAAAGGCAAAACGGGTCCAGAATTTTTTAACTGGGTCAACATCTGTCAATTACATGTCAGGAATCGCTGGGAAAGAAAGCACAAATGAACAGCTGATATCTCAGAGCTTTCCTGTCAATCTGTCGTAAAAGGGACCCTGAAGAACCAGAGAAAATGGAGGAAATGCCAGCTGAGATGATCTGGGCCCTCTGGGAAGAGCTTAGGATGCAAATGCAGCAAAGAAAAGATTTCCCTGGCTGGAAGACACTCCAGTGAAGACGAAGGACAGGAGAAGGAAAGATCCCTGCTTGGTTAAACTTTGGAATGACAGCCCAGGTTGGCTAGTGTAAAGCTCCCCATCTTTCCCTGGAATATTGTGGAGCAAAGAGGCTGCCTTGGGGCTGGGAGAGTCCCCCCCCCCGGCAGGGTGGAAAGGAGCCCCCCAGGACAGGAGCCCAGGGCCAGGAGGCCTAAAGGCAGACTGTCACAGAGGCCCTCTCAGTGGGCATGTTGAGTTCAGCGATGATGGCGATGAAAAGTCATTTTGCAAGAAATCCTAACCTTTACGGCTTTCGCGGGTCTGCAACACAAAGAAAAGCTGAAGTCAAATCAGAAGCACGGTCAGTTTCACTTAGTAACTGCTTCGCTTAGCAACCAAAGAATGATAGCTGCTCCATTGCCCAGGGGAAGATGTCTCCAGCTAGCTGACCCAGGAGGCTGCCATCGGAGGGGACCTGGATCCAGGACTGGCCCCTGGGAGCCCCTCCATGAACCCCTGGCCCTGGGTGGCCAACCCGGTCGCCATGTAGGCCAGTCAGCATTTTCTCTCCTGTTTGCCTCCTGGTGAAAGAGGCTGAAGCCCAGGCCCAGAGACGGGCAGCCAAGAGCCAGGTGCTTGGAGGGGGCCATCTCCACGATGCTGCCAAGCCCGGCTCGCAAGGGGCTTTTTCCTGGCTGCCACATCTTGTTCTGAGAGGCTGAGCCAGCTGGAGAGACTGGTGGGCATCTGGAGGGGTGGAAAAGAGGAAGAGGAGGGATCGGCTGGCCGGGGGGGGGGGGGNGGGGGGGGGGGGGGGGGAGGAATCAACAATTCAGGTGTCTCTCAGATGAGGCAATTAACAGACAGAACAATTAGCGCTAAAGTCAGCTTGTTTGCAGACAACAAGCACAGGCAGAGGAAGGCGGAACAACGAACAGTATTGCTTCAATTAACATTTCCTTCCACTTAACAGCTGCAAAATGAGGCTCTTGTGGAGAAGAAAGGTGGCTCCTCCCCACTTGCTGGGATCCATCCTGCTGGGCTGCAGCTCCCCCCAACCCAACCAGCCCTGGGAGAGGCGGCCCCTTGCTCTCCGGATTTGATCACCTCGAGGGAAGTGGCACAATTTCTTAAACTGACCATGCCTTGGCAGGCGGAGGCCCACCTTGGGCTTTATCCATGTGGCCCTACCAATAATATTGCCTACTCCCAGCCATTTAAAACAATATGGAATCTAAAATCCATGAATTTAAACCAGCAGTTAAGAAAAATGCGACATTTAGGGACAAGGTGAGGCAGAGACGGGATCTGGCCTCTGCCGGGCCTGTGCACCTCCGCCTCACTGACCACTTCCTGGAAATGGCCCTGAGGGCCCGGGGGAGCATTGAGGGACTCCCCAGGCTCCGTCCTCAGCCCAGGCCATTGGGTCTCTTGAGACGCAGCCCAGAGGATGGAGCGAAGGGTGCCCGTCCAATGGGCTGAGGGAAGCCGCAATTCAGAACCGACAGGCTCGCTCATCGGGCCAGAGCCAACAGGGCGAAGGTCAACAGTGGGTGCTCGCAGAGGAAGAAGCAACAGCCAAAGCACCGGAAGACCCGGGTGGGCAAATGTGAAGGATCTGGGCTGGAGACCGAGTGGATCCCCAGCTGAACGTGAGCCAGCAGGGGGTGCAGCAGCAAAGAAGCCAAACGCAATTAGCGGAAGCATCGCAGCCAGATGGAGAGGGAATAGCTCCATTGCCCCCAGAACGGTCCAGCCTCTCTTCTCCAGTTTTAGTCCAGAGAACTGCACTTAGGAGAGACGCAGAGAGAGCTTCCAGGATGGTCAGGAGCTTGAACACCAACCCTGCGAGGAAGCCTCAAAGGGGCTGAACCTGCCAAGGAGAAGGCAGGGAGGGCTCTGCAAAGGCCCATGGACTCTCGCTTGATGAGAGAAGGAGAACCGGTCAGTCCGAATGGAAGAAGGAAAGGGAGACTCAGGGCAGCCTCAGAGGGCAAGAGCTGGAGATCAGCATCCAAGGATTTCCAGCCGGCTGATTTCACTCTGTCAGGGATTTGGTGACCTCTGAGCAAGAGGTTGAGCCCCGTGATCTCTACCCCCCTCCCCTTAGCTCCTATCCTCAAGGAGGCTTCCTGGCATGAAAGAGACCAGGCTGGCCTCACTTTCCAGGGCCCAGGGGCAGCAGCCCAAAAGGCCCCATTTCCTTGCTCAGGGCAGGTGGGGCTTTGGGAGAATGGGGCCAGGGCTAGAACGAACCACTTGGAAGCCCCATCTCTCCTTGGGGCCAGTACAATCAGCCAGCACTCAGAGGCAGGTTACGTGTTTCAAGTTTACACTAATTCTAGCCTGAAACAACAGGCCACAAACCCCACAGAAGCACTTCAAGGGTGCAATAGCTCCATTTCAAGCTCAAGGTACCAGTTTTAAAGTCAGAAATGCTTGGACCCGCCTAGCTTCTCCAAACTGGCCAGCCCAGCAGATTGTAGCCTTGTAGTCTTCAACGTCTGTAAGAAATTCTGCTTTCCCATCCTTGGAGTGGCTCCTTTTTCTTGTGAAGCAGACGCTTGGGGATGGCAGCACTGCCACTTGGTTCTTGCCCTCTGGGTTGGCTGCTTCCTGAGGCAGAATCCATGACAGACCCTGTCTTTGGCGAGGGTAATGTGCTTGGTCTTTGCTCCCAAGACAAGAGAATCCCTGAAGCTCAGGGTGGCATTGTGGGTCCTTGGAACTCTCTGAGCTTGGCTGTTTGCAGACGTTTCGTGACCCAACTAGGCAACAACGTCAGTGCCTTTGATGTTTGAGCACTTTGATTTTATTCCTGTATTGTTTCTCGTGTTTTTATTTGTCAACATACCGAATTCTGGCATTTGGGCAGTGAAGGAGGAAGGGAAGGGAAGGGAAGGAAGAAAGAATTTGTTCTTCCAAGAACCATTGCACATGGCCACGTTTCTTTCTCCTGGCCCCTTCACAGCCGTGGTTTGGTAAGAGGTGGTGGTGGTGGGGAATGCCCCAGAGTGGAGGGAGGACAGTTTCTGGAACAGATCAGGGCAAGCCTCATATGTGTGTGCTGGAGAGAGGTTTCTGAATAACTGGGAGGGGGGGCCTGAGCAGTTCCCCCATCCCCATGCAGTGGGGGGTGGGTGTTTCTCCGAAGGGCTGTGCCAAAGCAGGGCTCTCTCCATCAGGAGGGACTGGGAAAGAGGCCCAAGGGGTGCAGAGAGGGGGCACAGCCAGGGGTCTCCCCCCTCTCAGTGGGGCAATGACAAGGAAGCAGCAGAGCAAGGGCTCCTCAGCTGGGCTTCTTCCCCCCTCCCCAGGGTGAGGGAAAGGGGGGCCTTGAGGGATTCCTCCTGGCTTTCAGGATGTAGCAACATTAGATGCAATTGCATAATTTAGCAAGCACCCAACTGGAAAAACCAGCAGCGGAAGAAAACCTTGAATTAAAAAAGCATAAGGGGAAAAATTCTCGGCATCTCCGACCAGTTCGCAAGCCAGCAGCTGCAGCTGCAGCACCTGAAAAATCGGGCATATTATTTGCTTGCTTGTTTTTTTAATTATTTATTAAATTTATTGGCTGCTCCTCTTAAGGCAGGGTGCCTCTGGTGGCTTAGTTCCTGAGGACTCTGGGGCATGTCACCACTCAGTGTGGTAACAGGGTTAACCTCCTAAGTAACTAGGTTAATAAAGGAGAATATTTGTAGCTCAGTGTTGAAATGAGGTTTTCTGGCCTTGGTTGTTTTCTTGCAGACGTTTCTCGCTCAGCACTGATGGTGTTGCCTAGTTGGCTAACGAAATGCCTGTGAGAAAACAATCAAGCTCAGAGATCCCCAGGGAGCCCTCATAACTAGGCTAACCTCATAAGGTTTTCCATCGCTGGTTCGCTGGGGAATTGCACAGCCCCAAAGAGACTTGGGCATAATTAGGGGGTCTTGCAGGTCAGGCGGGCAGCTGTGACTTGGAAAGCCTTTGCGTGGGCTCCTCTCCTGCACTAACTGCATCAGGCAGCACCACTCATGCCTCCGTCCCCTCGCAACTGCACTCCATAGTGCAGCCTCCCAAATTGCAGTAACTGTAATTGCTCTCAAGGGCTCCTCATCACTTGTGGCTGGTCAAGTAGGCCATGCTGCGGTTCAGAGCCTTCCCCCATGTGCCCCATGTGCCCCAGTGCCCCTGGGATGCTCCCTTCCTAAACTTCCCACTGTGGTTCCAGAGGGAACTTAGTAAGGACCCTGTTATACACCTTCAAAGTGCTTAATTTACAGCACCCTCTGAGCGGTTTACAGAGTCAGTATATTGCCTCTAACAACCAGGGTCCTCTTTTACTGACTTCGGAAGAAGGCAAGACTGAGTCAGCTGAAGACTGAAGAGCCAGTCAGGACCAAACTCCTGGCAGTGAGCTGAATTAGTCTGCAATATGGCATTCTAACCACAGCGCCAGCAGGGCTCTTCCTTCCTTCCTTCCCTCCTTCCCTGTGGGGATGCAGCAGGAAGGGAAGGGTTGATGGGAGGAGGGGGCAAGAGGCAGTCCTTTTCCCTGCCTTAAGCCAAGCTCTTTTCCAGAGCCCTCCTGAGGCCAGACAGCCACTGGAGCAGCAGGGGTGGGCATCCACATCCCAAGGGCAGGCAAGGACTTCTGGCCTCCTAAAGCCCTGCTGGGGTCCTTGGAAGAGCCGCCAACACTGAGCAGCTCAGCGTCCGCCAGGCCCCCCACCTCGGGTAGACTTAGCATCTCACCTTTCCTATGGGGCTTTCCCCTGCCCGCTGGCTTAGGCCCAGGAGGCTGCGCAGCCCCCACAGTGCTGCTCGGAGGTCAGTTGGGGAAGGGGGCCACGGCAGCTCCCATAGCTGTCTCCATCAGGGTGCTCTCCCTCCTCAGGNCTCGGAGGTCAGTTGGGGAAGGGGGCCACGGCAGCTCCCATCGCTGTCTCCATCAGGGTGCTCTCCCTCCTCAGGACCCAGGCCGTCCCCACCAACGCTCCTCGACGGCCCACGGAGACTCTACTGGCCGGTGGCTGCTGGCTGCCTCTCCGGGGCTGACTCGGCGGATTGCTATTTTTAGCTGCTCCGTGTTTCCAGGGGAAACCTGGTGACGCAGTGACGTCAATGCAGGTCAGGAGCGGACGGGGTGGAAGCGCCGCTGCCGCCACCGCCGCTGCCGCCGCCCGGCGCCCAGGCGGGGACACCTCTCTGCAGAGACCGCTTCGGCCAGCGGACGAGTGGGTCGGGCTCCAGCGGGCAGCCTGCACGGCCCAGCCTTCCTGGACGGGCTGGAGACATCGCCTTGCGCATCCACCGGC
The DNA here is from genome assembly GCA_004320025.1 of Laticauda laticaudata. Lineage (NCBI taxonomy): Eukaryota > Metazoa > Chordata > Lepidosauria > Squamata > Elapidae > Laticauda > Laticauda laticaudata. Next base: position 14,290 of record BHFT01005299.1, read on the forward strand.
AAGGGCGCAGGAGAGAGAGGTGGGCAGGGTCGCTCGCCTCTCCCGTTGGATCCGTCGCCCCGAAGGTAGGTGCCGCTGGGCTCGGGCGGGAGTGTCCCTCTGCCCAGTCCGCCCAGTCCGCTCGAATTCCTGTCGGGATCCTGCGGCCAAGAGCGAATTTGGAGAGGGCGGGAGGGGTGCGGGCGGGGCTGGCGAAACGCGCTATTCCAGGCTCGAGGAACGGTTCCCGGGGGGGGGGGGNGGGACCCGCCTGCCGCCGCTTGAGGTTCTGTCCGGCGCAAGGGAGTCTCCCCCGATGTCCCCAGCCCCGCCCCGCCTGGCGCTCTCCCGGAAAGCCTGCCTCCGCACCCCCACGATGCTCCTCACGGATATGGTCGCCCCCCCGCCTCCTTGCCGGGACTGGGCAGCCTGGAGCTTCTGGGCAGCTCAGCCCCGCCCCGCCGACCAGGGCCGTGCCCGGGGCTGCCAGCCATGTGGGCCGGCAGCAAACGGCGAGCCTCTTCTCGCGGCCGCTTGGCTCCCGCAGGGTCGGGGAAGGGCCCGCCCGCCCGGTCAGCTTCAGCACCGCGGGCGAGGACAGCTCCGCGCCGGCGGCCGGAGAGGCTGGCCCCGCCCTCGGCAGGGAGGCGCTTTCGCCGCGCCGGACAGGGGCCTGGCCGCCGCCCGGTGGGGCCACGGGAAGGCGCCGCCGGACCGGAGGCCTTCGCGCCTCTCCCTCCGCCTGCAAGCTCAGCGGGCGCCGCTCGGGCGGGACTCCGGCCAGGGAGAGAGGCGGCTTGCCGCAAAACTCCGGGAAGAGCTCCGCAAAGGACGCGCTGAAGCTCCGGAGAGGCTCCCGCTTTGGAGCCGGGCTGGGAAACCTGCCAGTCAGGGGCGGTCAGGTCCCACTTTCAACGCGGAGGCGTTTCCCTCCCCTCGCCCCGTGAGGCCAATTCGCACGTGCCACCTGGGGCCACTTCGGGGCAACAGGTGAAGGGCGGCCTGCAATGGAGCTCCGGAGTTGTGGGAGAGAAGCCCAGGGGAGGCCGCCGCATCCTCCTGGAGCCCCCAATCCAGCCTGGAGACAACGAGAGCGGGCACCCTGCTAGCCAGCCTTCGCCTGGCGTCGCTCAGGCTGCCAAAGGCCTGGGCTCCTCTCTGTTTTGGAGTGGGGTATCCGGACCCTCTGTGGGGGTATGGCTTTGTCTTCCTTCCCTGCACAAAGTGCCACCTCCGAGCAGCCCAGGCAGGCAGAGGAAGAGAGAGGGCATCTGCCAGGGGCATCTTCAGGCACCTCGGATCACACCCACAGATACTGGCTGCAGCCCAAATGGAGGGGGGAGGGGTGACCGTTGAGTGAAATGTGATTGCCAGAGTGTTCCTTCTGCCTGGTGGGTGGGGCCTTTTTGAGAGGCAGACAGGCACCCTGTCCTCACCTGTGGGGAATCAAACATTTTGCCCAGGTGGGCAGAGACACCTGCCAGCCATGCTGCCCACAGAAATGGCAAGGGGTGCAGGGTGGGCCTTTAGTACCACTGCTTCTTCCACCTGGGCCCTTCAGTTGGCCTTGGAGTGGAATGGCTTCCACTGGATCTCAAGAGGTGCCCTTTTGGCCCTCCCCCCCTCTGGTCGGAGCTGAGTGAACCATAGTCGACAACCCGCTTTCTCCTCTGGGCTGGGCTGGGCAGCTGCAGAAGCCCCTGGGACAGCCCTTGCAGGGCTTCGCGCTGGGGGGAGGAGAGGGCTGGCTAACTGCTCACCTGACTTGTGGAGAAGAGAAACCAACCCACTCTGGTTGACCACAGCCGTCTCTGCTGAGTTTTCTTTTTCAACTTTCCTCCAGGAGCGGCTGCAACAGCCTTCAGAGCAAGGTGGGCTTCCATTCATAAGTCCTAAAGATCAATGTTTTCCAAGGGGGGGGGGAATCTCTTGAAAAGCCCCAAGCAAACCTCTTGAAACAATGCAGGTGATAGCAGCTGATTGTGGTGGCTTTTCCATAAAGAAACTAAAGAAAGGGGCCTGTTCTTCCTTCTCCAGTTGACACTTAAGGAGGCAGCAGCTTCTCGGGTATTCTCTGCAGTGGAGCCTCAGAAGGCGGCTTTGGACAGATGCATCCTAGTTGAGCAAACCAAGGCCAGCTGATCTGGCCTCTGGGACTCCCTGATCTGGGGCTGATCTAGGGCAGAAGAAGCCCAAGCCTCTGGATTCTCAAATGTTTCTCAGCCTTTGGTCCATTGGCCAGGCTCCCCTTTGAATGGCCGCTTCTGTGCAGGTTCTCTCTCTCTACAGGAAGCCTGGCTGCAACGTCCACAGGACAAAGAGAGTGGCCTGTCCTGCCTAGTGGACAGGAAACCCAGTGGCTGAGCACTGGTCCTCCAGAACGGGAGAGGCCAGAGCTTCCCAGGCAAATCCCTCTCATTCCTGACCTTCGGGGGTTCTTTCCAGCACGAGGTGGAAGCCACTAGGGCTCCCTCATTGCATCTGATTACAAGCCAGTTTTGTAGCTGCGTAATGGTGGCAAACCCCCAGCCACCTGTCACGCTGGACTCTTCGCTGAAGAGTAGCCACTGCCCTGCCACAGACACAAACCATGGACGGTCGCTCTGTGAAGAGGCATTGGGCCAGTCAGGCCTGAGTTACTCTTAATGAAGCCATGTTGTGGCTCTTTCCTAAATGCTCGGCAACTCATTGGTTAATGATCTGCTCTGGAGTATTGATCTGAGGCTGATCAGCCCCTGCTGTTACCCAGAGCCTCTGGCTTTTCCCCCATGTTTCCCTTCGCTCTCCTGGCACTCTGCTATCCAGGGTCCCTCAGAGATCACCAAACGGGGCATCCGTGGAGACGTTGATTTGTCCCTGGGTCCTTACATACATCCACGGTAGTCAGAGGCACCTCCTTCTTCTCTAGGCTTGTTAAATCTGGTCCTCTCAAAATCCAGGGTTGTGCTTCAGCTGCTTTTCCCACAGCATCTGGACTCTGCAAACGACACACCCACCTGTTCCCAAAGTTTGCCGTGTTTTTACCTCTTTGGCCACCTCCTCCTTGATACCCTGCTCTCTTCTCCAACCTCTGGAAGGTCACAGAGGGCTTCTAGGATCTTGCAGCCTCAGATTGGTTGGTTTTCTAACCAATATCTGGGCAAAGCTTCCCATTATGAGTCTCGTTCTGCAGCCGGACCTAAGGAGGACCCCCGTCCAGATCTTCAGCCTGCTTGACAGTCTAAAGTAGCTTCTTCAGCCCACATTATGTTCTCTTCTTTGTATTCTCACACAAATCTTCGTACATCCTTGCGTCTCAATGCATGCCTGTAGTTCCTTCACATAGGAGGCTGAGGCTGATACAGGCTGCCTCAGGCTGCCCTAGAGCCAGATTGCTTGGGAGGGCCATTTCGTGGGCACCCGGAGATGTTCCTTTTCTGTCATGCTACACTCCCCCCCCCCAGAATTCCCTTCCCCCAGAGGTCAGATTGGCATGAGTCTGTGGGCCCTTTGCAAGATCCTGAACCCCAGTATGGAGACCCAGGGGCGTGGGGGAGCTGTGCGCTGGTTGTGCAGTTGATGTTGCTCTCTTTTTACCTTATGTGTGTGTTTTTATTGCTTTGTTTTACAATGTTGCTAGCAACTCAGAGCCATGAATTTGAGTTGGGAACCCATATAAATGGAATAAATAAGTGCCCCCCCCCCCCCCTCCTCCTCCTCCTCCTCCTCCTCCTCCTTTCTGTTTGTCTGGTCTGTTCCTTTCAGATCGATCATGGCCTCCATTCCTGCATTTCTCTTATGTTTATGGCCATTGGCAATAAATTGTATTTGCTTTCCTGCCTTTAGACTTCCAAGAAACCTTCTCCCTCTCTCTGTTCCCCATATTCTGCCCCTGGGAACCACCCCATACCCCACCCCCCGGGCTCCTAACCCTATTCCTTCCTTTAATTGCACACTCGTTATTGGAGGCCTCTTCCTCCTGTGGTCTCTGCCCATTCGCCTCTCACCATGCTGGCCCTCGACCCACATTGGACTCAGCTCAAAGTCAAATGCATGAGGTGCATCTTCCAAAAACATCCCCTCCTGTCCTTTACAGGTGCCACCTGTCTCTTGCCAGGGATCCCTCACCTTGAAAACATCCCTCCTGATTGTGTAGCCCAACTGTTCCGGTTGGTGCCGTCCATCCATGCAGCCTGTTGCTCCCTGCAGGGCCACAACATTCGACGGGAGGAAGGGAAGAAACACCCCCTGTGTCCTCCCCTTTTTCTTTGATTCTGGCTGAGCCTTTGTGGCTACATATGGTTATGCCCCTCATTCCCACATGGGAAGGGACATTTGTCAGCAAGCAGGAAGGGCTGCGGAGCCTTTCTCTCAGGCCCAGGGAAGCATTGAGCTCTCCTTGGCGGACAGTTGTGTCTGCCCGCAGCTGCTTCAGACCCTCTGGGTCGGGCTTGGGGGTCATCAGGGATGAGACAGGAATCCTTTCTTTTGCCCAGGCCAGGGGGTCCCAAGGCTCAGGACAGCAGACTTTTACCCAATGGACCCCAAGTACCAAAGATGGGCAGGCACTGCAATGCTTCTGAAGCTGCAGAGCAGGCGGGGAGCTCTTCTCTCAGAGAGAATTTCCCATATTTCAGCCCCATCCACTCAATTCGAGATGCTGCTGCCCCTCTCCAGACACCACTACCCCCGCTCTGATGAGCTCAGGGCCTGGAGGGTCTTCCCCTCAATGCGACAGCAACCGGGTTGCCTTTGCTGCCGCTGTAGGGCAGATTCCCAGGACATCTCTCTCAGTCTCCCTGTTCTTTGGAGGAGGAAGGATGGAAGGAAGGAAGGAAGGATGGAAGGAAGGAAGGAAGGAAGGAAGGAAGGAAGGAAGGAAGGAAGGAAGGAAGGAACTCCCACTTGGCCTCCCTCAATTCCAGTTTGCCTGCCTCAACTAGGCAGCCAGCAAGCATTCTCCAGTCCACCAAAACACGCATTCCAGCAAGTGCACCAACGGGTTGAGATGACAGGCTGGTCCCCCACCCCCTTAGAAGAGAGGGCCACATCCCTCCCAATCTTCTGATCCTGTGTTATTGAGAAGGACTTCTTGGGGATAATGCATACCGTGTTTCTCACAAAATAAGGCCGGGCCTTTTTTTTTTTTTTGACCCCCCGAAAAAACAGCTAGGCCATCTTTTCAGGGTGACTTAATTTCCTCCCACCTAGACGGCCATACGCATGTCCTTCACTGCGAGCCGCTTCTATGGGCCGACGAAAGCTCCCCGAAAGGCAGAGTCCCCAGCCCGCTTCGGGGCGAGGCGGGGCTGCCCGTGTCCCATGGCTCAGGGTGAGCGCACACACACACTCCCTGCCCCGAGGCCCGCTTCCCCCGCCGAAAGTGGCTGGTGAACTGCACTTGGGGAGCTTCCAATGGCCCGAAAGAGGCTGCCAAAGGCGAGGGGACACGGGCCAGCCCGCTCGCCCCGAAGCGGCTGGGGACTCTGCCTTCGGGGAGCTTCTAATCGGCGCCTCGGGGTGTTCCAGCCTCGCTCCCCGCAGGGCCCTCCTCAAGGCAGTTTTCTCCGCACCCCCGCCCATCCCTCCATTTCCTCTTCCACCTCATGTAGTTCTAAGGAACGATGTTGAGATAATGGCGGGGGAAACGCATGGTTTAAAAAATCGCCTAATTTTGGGTGGGGCTTAACTTTTCACCTCATGCCTAGAAATCATGCTGGCCTTCCTCTGGTGGAGGCCGTATTGGTTGGAGAACACGGTAAAGAAGTTTAAACAGAACATCAGCATCTAGAATAAGGTTTCCTGGTTCCTGGAAAACACAAGTCCCCTCCCGCGGCGTCTTTCTCCTTCTTCTTGCTCTTATGGTGCTGTTTTAGGGTGATGATGGTTTCAAGTGGCAGGAGACAAAACCAACCTTATCATTTTTTGCTTGTCTGGTTTTTTCTTTCTTTGGTAATAAAAGAAGATTCCTTTCCTTTTACCTGGAAGGCATAAAGGCAGCCGCCCTGTCCAGAGGAGCTGCCGCCTGCTGTGGCTTGGGCACTGCAGGACGAGAACAGGCTTCCTTCCTCCTCCTGTGCAGATTTTGAAAAGGACGGACAAGCTCCCTCATCCCACTCCGATCTGGTTCCTTTCTCTCGGGGCTAAAGCATACTCAACGCCCAAATTTCTCCTTGTGAGTTTTCCACTTCCAGATCCCCCTCTTCCTCATATTCTTCTGGCTTCTTCTGATAATTCCTGGCACGGGGGTCCTAGGACAAAGGACTTTGGAAATGGGGGCTCAAGCTATTTCCGAGCACCTGAAGGAACAACCAGGTGGGAACGCAATCAAGGCAAGAAGCAATTTAAGGAGGAGGCAGAATTTCCATTGCAGGAAAAACTATCAATCAGAGGAACAGCTTTTGCCACAGGGGAAGTTGTGGTTTGCCTCCAAGACTGGAAGTTTTAAGAAAGAGATTGGACAGCCATTTTTGATCTGAAATGGTATGGGATCTCCTCCTTGAGTAAGGGGTTTGGACTAGAAGACCTCTGAGGGTCCGCTTCCAACTCTGCTAATTCTGTAAATCAGCTGTGGGTTCCAGTTTAAAAGTAGGATGGTTTTCTATTTCTCATTATTTCGATCTAAGACTTCTAACTGCCCTTTTGGCATGGCTGGACCTGGTGATCATTCATGTGGTCAGGAAATAATTTGGAGGGGAGGCAAAATTAGCCCAGCCTAAAAGAAATTAAGGCAATTTAGGTCCCTCTTTGTCCAGAGGAAATTGTGCTTGAAGACCTTGGCTGGACTAAGGAAGGTCTCCTTCGCAGACCATCCGCCTCTGAAACACTCACAGTGTCTTGAGTTTTGGCTGCCCACCTGCGAACTGGCTAGAGGGAAGAAAAGGTGAAAAGCCCAGGGGCCCAACCGGGAAAAAAATCAAAAGCCCCCTGCTCCAAGGGGGTGCAATGGGATGTGGCTGTCACCAAAGGGTGGGGCTCTCGATCACTGGGGGGGGGCTCATACCCTCACGACTCACCTGTTTTGGCCTTTGCATCACACAACCAAGTAATTCCTTTGCTGAGGAAGGGGCTGCAGTGAGGAGAGGCGCTGGAGGCAAAATAGCAGGATCTATCTGCTCTGCATTGCTTGGCAAAACGGTTGTTTATCCTGGCAGCTTGCCTGGCGAGGAATGAAGGCCCTCGGGGAGAAGCCTTGGGGCTGCTCTGGGACTCCCTGGATCGGGGCAAGCAGCCCTGTTCTGTGTGTGCCAGGACACTGCAGCTCCTCTTGGGGGTCCCATCCTTTGCAGGGCAGCCATTTGCTCGGCCTAGGTGATTGTGGGATATGAAGTCCAACAAGTCTTAAAGTTGCCATAGGTTGGAGAGACCCCACCTTAGAGGCAAGGACCCATTCAGCCCTCAAAAAGAAGGGGGAAAGGGAGTCAGCTGCTCATGAAGTGCAAAAAGGACGGAGGGGTTAAAAACTCCCCACAGGGACCAGTTTGCGTTCCGGCCCTCCTTGGCTTTTTTTCTTGTCCCCACGCTGTTGCTTCAAAGCACGCAATTTAAGAGATAAGATCGGCCCAAAAGCCTCTTGGGTGCTGAAAAAGTTGAGTTGCCAGAAGACTCCTCAGGGTTCCTCCAGCTGTGGTGGCAGAGTCAGGGGGAGGGCCACTGAAGCAACCCCCAGAGCTGAAAGTTCCCCCAGGCTGGAGTTGGGCAGAGGAGCCTCCCTTTGGCCTTGATGATAGGGCAAACTCAGTGGGCTTGCGAGTTTCCTGGCTCTCCTGAGCAATCTCGGAAATTACAGCCAATGCATCAAAATTTAACGAGGAAAAAGCTGATCCAGAAATCTGCACATTAAGCACGCGCACAATCATGCCGGTTCCATCCATAACAATTAAATTCAGTATCATCAACAATAAATTAACTAGTGCTGTAACCATGAACACGTTGTGCAACAAATATCCATTGGTTCACAGCTCACTTAAAATGCAATTAAATTTTAATTCATGCATAATAAAACAATTCTACAATAAAATCAGAACCGGAAGGTGAAGGAGATGGCTGGGGCCCGAAGAGGCTGCTGCTGATGCACAGCCCCCACTCAGCCCCCACCTGCATTCCATGACGTCCCCCATGCCTCACCTGGCATTGAGGAGAAGGAGGGTCCCAGAGCGCTCCTATCCAGGCAGGGCTGGGAGTGGAAGAAGAAAATGGGGTGGGGGAGCCTGCCAAGCCAGCTAGCAGGATGCGAAGCCTTTCCTGTGTTGCCAGTCTGGACATCACTCTTTCTTCGCCTGCCAAGCCATCAATTGCCCACTTGGTGGCCTGTAACCATCCCTTCACAGCCTCTCAGTCATCCAGATCTTTGGCTCTTCACCGCTCGGGAGCCCGAGGATGCCTCCTCACAAGAAGAGACCAGGACGATCGGGGGTCAGCTTCTTGGAAGGTTCTGGAGCCGTTTAGAGTTGGCCCGAGCCTCAACACCTGGTGAACAAAACTAATGTAGTACTCTATGGTGTTGGTCTTACTAAGGCTTCATAGAGTGGTATTAGTTACTAAGCCTTGATCTTGATTAGAATTCCCTATGTTCAATGCAACTTAGGATTGCATTAGCTTTTTTGGCTGCTGCGCATATCTTGGCCTTCCTATTTCGCTGGTTGTCCACTAAGACTCCAAGATCCCTCTCACAGTTTACTAACTATTGGAGCCTGGTTTCACCCAGTCTAGATGGGTTTAACTTTTGGTTTTTTCTTGCAGAAAGTGTAAGGACTTACTTTTCTCTACACTGAATTCATTTTGTTAGATACAGCCCAAGTGGTTCTAGTCTGTCAAGATCCATCTGGATCTTGGGCTTATTTTTCTAGGGTGTTAGCCATTCCTGCCAGCTCAAGTATCATCTGCAAATTTGGTAAGTTCCCCTTCTAGTTCGCCTCATCTAAGTTCGTTATGAAGTCGTTAATGAAGGTATTGAAGAGTCCAGGGCCTAAGAGGGAACCTTGTGGCACCCCAATGCTTCCTTCCCTCCATGTACACTTAGACCCATTAAGGACTACTCCTTGAGTATGGTTTGCCGGCCAGTTGCAAATCCATCGAGTGGTGGTGCTATCTATCCCACTTTTTTCTAGCTTACTAAGAAGTAGGTTGTGGTCTACTTTGTCGAATGCCTTGCTGATATTTAAATATATTATGTTCACAGCACCAGGTCCTGGGTTCAGTTGGGGGTCCTTTGTGCTTCTCTTGGCCAGAAGCCTATTCAGCCGAAGACCCCTGGTGCAAGGGTCTGTGACAACTCACCACAACCAACTCACCATGGCCAAATCACCAGGGACAAGAAATAGGATAATATTGAAAAAAAAATAGTGCAATAGAATCATTAAAGAAAGAATGGCAAAGGAGGGACAAGATGAAATGTGAATGATAAAAATTAAAATACTTTTTTAGACAATTTCAAATTATTAAGTTGAATTGTTGAATTGTCTCTCAGCAAGTTGGCTGTGGTGAATCAGCCATGGTGAGCTGGCTGTAGCGAGATGTCCCCTTCCGTGTGGGGATCCTTGTGTCCTGAGCTTGTGGGCTTTGCCAGAGTTGGCCAAGAAAGTGCTCTCGGCTGGGCTGATGCAAAGACCCAGCCCTGACTGACCCCTTTGCCAGGACGGAGAGCCTGTTGCAGATCCTGAAGGAGGCAGGGAGCGCTTTCTCCTTGGGGGTGCTGGAGAAAGTGTGGGCTGCCCCTGATGGGGAATGTGGCACCTCGGTTCCCTCCAATCACCAGACCAAAGGCTGGGTGGGGAAAATAGAAGGAATGGCTGGATGCCAGGATGAAAATTTTGTCTGGAGGACATCCCAGCAGGTGGGGCATGGTCCTGCCCTCCCCCTGTGGACTGATGTGGAGAGGGATGTCCTAGCGGCCCCTGGATGAGCCAAGGCATTGCCAGAGGGAGGAGGCTGAGGACTCTGGGGAAGGCCACCCTTTGCCAGTCAAGGGTGCCTCCTGAGTCTGGAAAGCCTCCATCTTGTTTCAGGTTAAGGCTGCCGCCTCCATTTGGGCCCCTCCTGCCCCTTCCTGCCTCCAGGTGCTGCCAAAGTCCTCCTGCATCTGCTGTCCAACCTGAGGTGGAGATGCGGTGCTGGCAGGTGGATGGTGCCTCTCCCCCAGGGGCTTCCGCTGAAGCTGCAGGGGGGCCCCTTGTGTGACCTTTATAGGGTGGACTATGGCATGACAATGGACAGAATAATGGGATTACAGAATCACAGAAGGGTCCTTAGAGGTCTGCTAATCCAACCCTCTGCTCAAGCAGGGGACCCGTTTCAGACCAGTGGTTTCCCAGTCTCTTCTTGAAGACCTCGAATGATGGAGCGCCCAGCCAGCCTCTCCCCTGATGAATTGCTACGACAGTCAGGAAATAGTCACCCACATCTTCCCTCCCAGTCAGTCCAGGAGGAACCTGGACAAAGGAATCAAAGGCCTCTGAGAGGTCCAGCAGGACCGGGGCTCCCTCCCTCCCCCCTCCCCACCCTCCAGAGTCCTACCCAAGGGCAACCCAGGTGGTCTCAGGCCAGGTCTGATTCCCAGCTGGGAAAGGCCTGAGTAGTTCTAAAAGGGGCTGGGACCATGAATGCTGAGGGAGCTATGATGGGCAGGAAAAGCCATCAGGGCAGCTGGGTAAGGACACCCTGCAATGCCTGGCACGGACCCACCGAGTCCTGGCAAAGACACTGGGGGGGAGGGAGGCGGCTGAGGCTTGGCTGCATGGGATGTCTTATTGATTGGGCTTCAGCGCATCGCTTGGCTTCACTTGGGGCCCCAGGGAAGCTGCTCCCATCACAGTGAGCTTCTCCTTGCTGCCAGCGCCTGAACCTCAGTGAAGAGACGATGCCCGGTGGTTTATGTCCCTTTGCCTCCACTTGCACCAGAGCAGCAGGAAGGAGGTCATCTCAACGTCTTTCTGAGGTCCTGAACAATTTGTTGTTGTTTGTCCATCACTGTGGATGAAGATCACAACACGTCAAAACTAAGCGTGGAATGTCTGAAAGAGATTGGTCAGGCCAATTCGGGCAGGGAATGACTTGGCACTCATTGGGCAAGCATAGGTGTGGACATGGCAGTTCTTGCACTCTGTAGACTGACACAGCTTGTCCTCCCATTGTGCTTCTTCAGTGAGCCTTGCTTGTGGAGGAGGCTGGGCTGGGCTGAGCGGTTCTATCCCTATAGTGGCCAAGTGGTTGTGTCTGTGTCAAGAGGGAGGCCTTTGGTGGTTCTTTGCCATGTCCCTTCTGCCCTCTGTGAGGGCATCTTCCAGCTCAGAGTTCCCCGAAAGGAGCCGCCTGGGCGCCTGCTTGTCCAGCGTACACATGACAGGCTCTGCCCACTGGTCTGCGCTCCCATCAGCCGTGTGTGGAGTGATGGGAGGCCTGTTCTAGAGAGAACTCCAATGCCTGGTACTTTTACCAGCCCCCTGATGCAACTCGGCTGGGAGTGGCTGCACTGCCTTGCATGCCTTCGACAGGCCTGTGGAAGGGCAGGGAGTCCCATGGCTCTGCAGGCCTTTGTGGCTGAACTTGGTTGCTGGGCTGATTGCTCAACGTCCATCCCCCCAGCCGACTGAACCAGAGGTCACCTTGGCTCTCCTGCTGCCGGCTTCTGCCTCAACAGTCACTGCTGGGGACAGGCGCTGCCAGGGAAACTGGAGTGGTCCGAGGTTGACGTTTCTGCCCTTTTGTGGTTGTGATTGTGATTGATTTTGGGTTCTGGGCCTGGTGTATGAGGACCAGGTTGGCCCAGGGCTCCAGTCTTTGGGAAGGTGATGATCAGTGCAAAATTATCACAAGCCCTGCAGAATTTGTCCCCGCTGACTGGCATCACTGGCTCTGAGGACGCCTTCAGTCTACGGTCCCTGGGAGAGAAAGAGAAGTATTCAGAAGAGTTTCCTTCATTCTGGCAGCAGCCTGCAGTCTCCTCAGGGCAAGGAGCTCCCCACCCGCCAGATCTTTGGCTGCTTCCAGTGTCTCTGTGCTGAAAGGCATCACTCTCAGCCTCGCAGTCAACATCACGCTGAACAACGTGGGTGTCAGCACACAGCCCTGCTGAATACCTTCCGGCCTCCGGGAATGCCTCAGAGGACGGTCCGACGTGGCCCCGGCTGCCTCTGGATGAATTTGGCAGGGCAGCCAAATGTTGACAAAATCCTTGTCAGGCCTTGGGGGGAGGGGGACAGTATTGAAGTGTTTTGTGAGGTCCCCAAGGATTGTATAGAGTTCACATTTCTGCCCCTGAAGCTTCTCCAGAAGTTTGAACGTAGCCAAAATCATGTCAATGGTCCCACAGCCTCTGGAAGCCTTGCTGTGACTCTGGCAGCCGGCCAATCTCCAGGTGAGGGACGAGGCAATTTAGCAGAATCTTGCAAGGGTCTGTCCTGACATGGACAGCAACGAGATTCTTCAGTGGTTGTCAAGTACTTGTCCCAAAGGTGCTTTCACAAGAGGCAACTGAAGACCTTTCACTTCTCATCTAAGAAGCTTCTTCAACTTCTTGGATGAGAACTGAACCGTCTTCAAGGAAAACCAGAGAAAGCCCAGCCGCCTCTTGAGAAGGTCCCTTTGGGACTGACTGGTTGGCAGCCCTTCCTCTTGTACAGGTATGTGACGGAGGCATCTTTAAGTTCCTGAGGAATGGATCCTTGTTCCCCAAAAGCCTGGCATAACTCGGGGACTTTCTCAACCGATACAGGACTACCAACTTTGGAGATTGCTGCCAGAGTGGCATCTGATTTTGGGGCTTTGCCCACAGATGGCTGGTGGGCAGTTTCCATGTTCAGCTCCTAGAGTGGCTCACCTGTGGCGCTGTGGATGGATGCTGGCCTGGAGAATTGGCCCACGGTTAAGAGAAGGGGGTCAACTAAGGACTGCTTCAAAGTGTCTCTGTGGTCTGAGCCGGCTCCACCAGCAGAACTGCGCCTTCTACACTGGGAGGGGGGAAACCCCCAGCGACGGAGGCCTGCAGAGAGAGTTAAGGGCTTCAAAGAACCGTCTCATGGCGTGTATATCCTCCTGTCTCTGCATTGGGCCTTCCTTGGCACTGAGCCAGCACCTTCCATTTTTCACAGTTCATTCTGGACTCTCCTACGAGCACCAGGAAAGGCGTTTTTCTTGGCAGCTGATGGTCAGTCCTTCTGACGGACACGATGAAGGTGATGCTTTTCAACAAGTAACGCCTGTATCTCCTCATCCCTCTCATCAAACCAGTCAGGGTGACTGCAAGGAGGGGGCTGCGGGGAGCAGGTGGCCTCAGTGCAGATGAATGGGCAGCCTCCCCAAAGTGTTTCCAGGCTTCCTCAGCCAGATGTAGGTCAGCAAGCTCAGCTTCTCGTTCTCCAGTCAGGGCTGAAGCTGGGCCGGGTTCTTCAGCTCGGCCACATCCCTCCGTCTCACAGCCTGCCTGCCTGCCTGCCTTGTGGGGGCCTCGGGTGGGAGAGGGAGCTGGATCCCTCGGTCATCCTGCCTGCAAGGACCTCGTCCATCAGATGCCACAGCTTGGATTTGTGGGGCGTCCAGGACTGTTGCAGGTGGGCAGGAAGAAGGTTGCATTGGGGGTGAGGTGGTCGTGTGGTGCGCAGGTCTTCGGTAGGACTAGACCACCATGGAGCACCACTCCCTCCCTCTCCCAATGCCTCTTTGCAGAATTATACCCGGCTGGGGCGTAAAGCCACCGAGCAAAGCAGTGCTGCTCCTTGCCCATAGCAAAGCTTCCAGTTCTTCACAGAATCGTGAGGGGCTTTGGAGGTCTAGTCCAACCACCTACTCAAGGAGGAGGCCCTCTACCATTCTGGACAAATGGCTGCCCTGCCCCTTCTTAAAACCTCCAGTGATGGAGCAACCACAATTTCACCCCACTCAATTTTTCTGTCAGGAGATTCCCCCTTAGTTCCAGGTTGCCTCTCCCCTGGATTAGTTTCCATCTTCTTGTCCTGCTGCCTTCCAGGGCCTGGAGAAGAGGTTGACACCCCCCCCCCTCTTCTCTGGAGCAGCCCCTCACTAGAAAACTGCTATCCTGACCCCACTCCAGTCCTTCTTTTCATTAGATGAAACAGCCCCAATTCCTGCAACTGTTCCTCCGATGCTTTAGCCTCCAGTCCCAAAACCATCGCCCTCTTTAAGTGACGGAAGACTTGAGCTGTCGGAATGGCAGGAATGGAACTGTGGGCCAGGCAGGCAAGCTCTGGGTGGAGGGGAGCCTCTTAGGCAGCAGGGCCTGCCTCTGGGGTCCCTGCCGTCCGGTCCCAAACTAGAAATAAACCAGGGATGGGATGGGATGTGGCAATCCTTGGCTGCATCAACCACAGTATTGCGTCGAGAGCAGGAGAAGATGCTGCTCCCTCTGTCTATGCTGGTCTGCCACACCGAGGATCCTGCAGCCGGGCAGCACACTTTGCATCCACTCCGGGCATAACCCATGGAACAGGAGTTGCTTGTGGAGCTTCATCCCTGGAGGCTTTCAAGAAGAGACTGGGTGGCCCTCTGCCACAAATGGTGTAGGCTTTCCTGCTTGGGTGAGGGGGTTGGACTAGAGGACCTCCAAGGTCCCTTCCGAGTCTGTTTATCTGTATGTTCCACCTGGGCCAGAAACAGCATCTCTAGAGTTTATGGAGATCCGTGGCTTTTTCATCCTTCCTGTATAAAAATCCCTGGCTTCCTCCCCTTCCTCCAGCTTTCAGTCTTTCCTCACTGCTATCACTACCCTGATACCGTAAGCCACTATTCCTAATAGAAACCATGGTACTTAGTGCTTGGGAACAGGGTATCCACATAAGGAAAAATCAGAATTACAACCCTGAGCTTCTTGCCTTGCTGTCTCTACCCATTCATGATTAAACAGCAGCATTGGGCCATTTATCCTGGAGACAGGTGTAAGAAGAGGGGTGCCCAATAATGCCCCCTCTGTGCCCATCAGGGTGAAGGCTGAGCAGGACACGCTAGAGGCCAGGGCCCCATGTGGGAGAGAAAGCTGAGTGCAGAACTGAACCAAGAACTGACTTTCCGGGCCTTTTTACTCCTTCTCTTTAGCCTCTTCGGTGGAAGAACCTCCTGGGCTCTGACCAGCCATTTCAACTGCTCCAACTCTGGAGGTTACTCCAGTTTAAGGAGAGGTTGGGTCAAATGGTTTCCTTCGGACCTCAGGGATGTTCCCTTCAGATAGCAACGGTTGCTAATGTCTCCAAGGGTCAGAACGAGAGCTCCCTTCTCCTGCCCAAGGTCTTCCAGCGCCGTGATGCCCCCCCTCGGATGCAGGTCTGTTCCGCCCGCTCATTCTGGCACGACGGAGGGCATGGCTCACACTTGCAAATGAAGAACTCATCCCGGCTGGCCTTTCCCTGGAACTTCTGGGGAGTCCCGTAGTGAACAATATCGGAACATGTCCAGCACCACGGCCTTCTGCCCAAAGCTTGCTGGTCTCTCAGGCGTTTTCATTCAAATTCTGAGAGAAATTCCCCGAAGGAATCCAGTCAGACCTGAAGAAGCTTCTTGGGTGAAAAGCAAAGCGTTTTCAAAGGAAGAAAAGCAAGAAAGCACCTTTGGGCCAACTGTGACCTGGATGATGGAGCATCTCCATGGACACCAAAGGAGGAAGCAGGAGTCCAACATGGGAGTTTCCCCTGCCTGGATCTCCACTAGCCTCCAGCCCAGGGGGCCCCAACCTTGGCAAAGCTGGCTGAGGAATTCTGGAGTGGAAGTGGCCCAGTTGGAGAGCCCTGTTCCAGCCGCCTCCTCTGCTCTCCCTCCATCCACAAGGGTGGAGCCAACAACAGCCGTTCTGTTTGTTTAAGGAAGACGGAAGGGGACCTTGATTACCTCCTAGTAATATCATTACTTAGTCCTGCATTAAGCCGGAGGATCTGTAGCAAAATAGCTTTAAAGGGGGGGGGGGGGNAGGGGGGGGGGGGAGAATTAGCGCCACCCAGCAGAAGAAAAACCAAACAGCCAAGGCACCGAGCAATCAATTTATAAGTTAATTAGCACACAAACTGATTAGAAAATCAGTCTGAGCAAAATAAAAGCTTAAACTTCCTGCTGGATTTTATTTATGAAATTCACCAATCAGCACTGAATTTTTAATTCAAATGGGCAGTTGCAAAATCGGTTCACTGTGTTGCATATTAAGTCCTCTTCAAATACTGGCTGAAGCCCTCATGTGGAGCTCAAAAGGAGACGCCGCTTGGTTCGGGCCATGAGACGCCCCGATTCGAGGCTCCATTTTGTCTCCTTGCATCCTCGGTCCTTGGGACTCTTGTCTGCTCAGCGCTTCCCTCCCGTCCCCCGTAGCTCCTGCCCTCATCCGGCTGAAGCACTGCAGGTGGGCCTCGACTTACAACCCTTAGTTTATGGCCACTCAAAGTTAGAACAGCCCTGAAGAACATGACTGGTGACTATTTTCCCCATCCAGCCTTTACAGCATCTACAGGATCCTGGGATCAAAGTTCGGTCGCTGGGCAGTTGGTTCCCATTTACAACACTTGCCTTTCCTGGGGGGCGGGCACGCGATCCCCTTTTGCGACCTTCCGAGCCAGAGTCCCTTAACAAGCAGGTGACTTGTTAAGCAACTGTAGGGATTCACTTAACAACCGTGGCAGGAAAGGGTGTAAAATGGGGCAAATGTTTCACTTAACAGAAAGTTTGGTCTCAACTGTGGTGGTAAGTTGAGGACTGCCTGTAATTCCATCGCAGCTTGCAACTCCTTAAGGTGTTTGCAAGTCGAGTGTATCAAGAGACCCATCATGATCCTGGCCAGCATCCAGGCCAGATTCTCACAATACAGTCAGAGGACTAAGGAGCTGGTCCCTTGGAGGCCAGAGGTTGCCTGTGTGAAAGGGGGAGGGGCCTTGGGGGGCAGGTCCTTTTGGAAGGACCCACAGAGGAGAAAGGGAGGCAGGCTTGGAGGGACCTCTGAGGTAGAGGGAGAGACCGGCTGGCTGGAGAGTTCTGGGAGTTGCAGTCCATGCACCTTAAAGGTGCCATCACCTGAAAGGACCTGGTGGGGTGGGGAGGAAGGAAAAGTGGACTCAGCTGCCACCTTCGCAGAGACTGAACATGCTCGGGATGAGCCCCTTCCCTGGAGTGCCCTGGAACTGTCAACCCCTTTGTCCTCAGGGCAACGGATTTTCCTTTCAATTCTATTCCTTATCGTTGGTTTTCCAAGATGCTTTTTTGGTTTTTAGCCACTCGAGGGTTAACGGGGCCTGTGCCAGCTGACCTACTGGTGCCACTCAGGGGGGACTTCATTCCCCATGATTCCCATCTGCTATGGCTGTTCCTTGTGCCGGCTGGGAAGGCTGGGAGTTCAAAGCCAACCCAGTTGAAGGCACTGCCCTCTTCCCAGCCAAAGGGCAGCCCCCCCCCCCNACTGCCCTCTTCCCAGCCAAAGGGCAGCCCCCCCCCCAGGAATGGCCCAGTGGGAGCCCCTTTGAATGGAGATCCTGAGGAAGGAGGGCAGCAAACTGGACAGGCCAGGCTGCCCAGAGAGTTCCAGCTGTCAGCCCACAGGAAGCTGCCCCAACTGGGGTGGGATGTTTGGGTGTGGGTGTGTGAGTGTGCAGGGATGGGGTGGGTCAGGCCTCCCTCCTGGGCTGGGTTGAGGGGAGCCAGGCAAGGCCAGGGGTCAGCTGGCTGGCTGGCACCGCTTTCCTCCCTCCGGGAGGCCATCTCACTGTCTGCTGCTTGACTCCGCCAGGCTCCCATGGCTGTCACGGAGTGGCCAGGCCCGGCCGGGGATGGGGGCTCCCTCAGGTGCTGGCAGCTGGCTTTCCACAACTGGTGCTATGTCGAACCATCCTGTTTCTCTCCCAGGGCTCTGGGTGACAAAGGAGACCCCTTGGTCGCCAGTCTGCGGCTGTGACCAGAGCTCAGGTGGCTCCTGCCAGCAGCCTCCCCTCCTCCACTCTTGGGCGCTTTGCAGTGTCGAGCCGGGAGTGCCGCTTGGTGAGGAGTGAGAGGCTCCTGGGGGAGCCATGAAGGGCGCTAAGTCAAACGATTAATCTGTGGTGATTAGGACGGGGAAGGGGGCGAAGCCTCCCTCCCACAGCTGGGTCTCCAAAGAGGAGTAAAGATCAGAAAGCAGAGCTAACATCCCAGGGAAGGCAGACCAGGGCCTGCCCTCCGAAGCAAAGCAAAGCAAACTGGGAGGGGGGACCTCAGCCCAGGGCAGGAGGGCCTGTCTGGCCCCCTGGGAGGCTGGGGCTGGAAAGCAGGCCCAGGAAAAGGGGGTTCAGGTGGCCCTTGGTGGACCACCCAGACTTCTCTGCTCATGAGTTTGGATAGCCGGCGGTCCCTCCTTTCCCGGCCTCCCTCCAAGTCAGGCAGACTTCTGGGCTGGGTTCAGCTGCAACCCCACAGCCCCCCTCAGGCCGCCCCAGAGCCAGGGCTCTTCCAGCAGCTGCAGGATGCCCTGAGGTCTCACTGGCTTCTCTTTCTTGCAGGTCATGCGGAGTGAAGGGCTGCGAGGCCCCAGGACCTCGGCCTCCAAGACGACTGTGGGGAAGAGGCCAGGGCTCTTTGTCATTTCAGCCGCCTCCCTGGAACGCCCTTGTTGCTGGCCACTGCAGAAGACCGGGAAGCCTTTGGGCAGGAAGTGCAGGTCACTGGGGACCGAGGGAGTCTCAGCCAGGAAAGGACTTTCACGAGCTTCTGGTGGGCTCCTCAGCCACCTGCTGGGTCTGAAGCAGGAAAGCAGCAGCCACTGCTGGGTTCTGCTGCCACCGTCTTCCTGGCGCTCCCGTGGAGGAGCAGGGTGGCCAGACGAAGCCCCTCTGATCGGCCCCAGGAGGAGGCCCCACTGGCCTGCAGGCCCCTGTGATGTTCCCCAGGAGGCTCCTCTCCCCTTCCTCTTGCCAGCCTTGGCAGGGGGCTTTGTAACTTGATAGGGACATGAAGGGAACACACCATCTGCCCTCCCAGCAGGAAGAGGGTTTGCATTTCCAGGCAGAGGTGAAGCTTCCCTTCGGGAGGGGCAGGAAGAAGGCCCAAAGCTCCTGAGGTGCCAGGTTAGGGGCAGGTGGCTCCTGATCCTTCCAGGAAGGGCCGGACCTTCTTCAGAGAAACAGCTAAGGAAGCAACCAGGAAACCTGTGCAGAGTTTCAGCGATGAAGAGGAAACGTCCCGGGGCCAAAGGCTCCCCTCCCCCTCCTCCTGGGTGGACTTGGAGACTTTCTCTCTCGGATCTTTTTGCGGTCTGGGCTTGCTGTTCCTCCAATAAGTAGCCAGGAAGCCCTTACCCCAAAAAGTATTTGCGAGGGATCACGTCATCTGGCAAGAAGGACCAGGGGACTTGGAGGTCGGCTGCCCTCCTCAAAGTTCTCGGACAACAACGATGCTTCTCCAGGGCACGAGCTGCCCCTTCACACACACACCCAGCTCCCCCAAAGGCAAGTGGCTTAAAAAGAGTCACCTTGCCAGTAGGTGGGGTGATGGACAGCTGCCCAGGTGAAGTTGAGGCTGCTGGGAGGGGCAGCCATCACTGACAGTGGGGCTGCGGTTGGCTCTTGAGTCCCACCTGGTTGTTTCAATTTATACCAGAATTCAAAAGTCGCAGGTAACATCTCTATAGACGTTGGTCTGGGAACGAAGCCCACCCCCTTCACCGGGACACTCTTCCCAGCATGAAATGATGCTTTTGGGACAAGAAGAGGCGTTGCAGGCTTCGGAGGGCCCGTTCCTTCAAACCCAAGGCCGAGATGGGGATCTAGGCTGCAGCTGGAGCAGCCCAAAGCCCAGTAAATCAGGGCAGAGTAAATAAACAAGTAACTGAGCAATTGGGGTAGATTGCTTGTTATGGAGGTATGCCTTAGGTTACTTCTGTGATTATCATTGCATTTCTTTAGCTTCAGGCTTCCTAATTGGTCCGTCTGCCAAAATTGCACGGGGCTAGCTGGGAGTGGGCTCCCCACCTCCGGCCTTGCCTGAAACTCCCGGCCTCTCTGGGAAGACTCCGGCAGGCAGTCAGAAGGGCCAAAGAAGGACCCCGCAAGCTTTGGCACAAACAACCCCAAAATACAATGAAAGGAGGAATTGTGAAACCTGCAGAGAAGCAGCAGTTTCACTGCATCTAAGGCATTTCTGCTGACTGCGTAGTCCTGGGATACCCAGAGATGTTGCTGCCTAAGAAAGACTTGCAAGTGGCCAGAGGGCCAGAGGTCAACAGCCTGGTCCTTGGGACTGGACCAGCAGCAATAGATAGGAGGATTTTGATCCAGAAAGAGCAGCTGAGTTGCCAAATACACACACGGGGGGGGGGGGGGGGGNGGGGGGGGGGAGATTCTCTTTAGCTGAGCTTTCCAGTCCCAGAATTCCTGAAAGCCGAAGCCAGGAGTGTGCGAAGGGGTCCCTCCCTCACTGCCTGTCTGTGTGGGAAAGCGCCCTGGGCTGCTGAGAAGGAAGGGTGACCCTCCTGCCCTCCCCCCTCCACCCTCCGAGACCTCCTGGCTTCTCCTGGACGGTGAGTCCTCCCTGCTGCCAGCAGCTGCAGGCCTGGGCTGCTTCCTGGCAGCTGAGTGTGATCAGAGCTGGCATTTTGGAAACAAGCAGCGAAGGGGACCAAAAGGGTTTCTCACCCTTCAGAAAGGAGGTTGCAGTGGTGCGTGGAAGGTAATGCTTGATAAATGGCCTGGCCAGGAAATTTCAGGCTCGGCTGCTCATGTTTCCCCTCTGGGCAAGGATGCACAGCCGGCCTCTCCCATAGCTAAGCTCCAGAGCATCACTCCAGAGCCCATCAGGCACCAGGGAGGCACGGAGGGGAGGAGAGGGAAATGGCCAATGGGCCAAATCCAGAGGAAAAGTTCAAAGGCTTCACAGCATCTGCCAGCCCAGCCTTGGTTCACCCTGCTCCCCACCCCAAGGGAGGCCACACTGGAAGAAGGATAAACGTCTAACTAAAAAGCCTGGGAGAGGTCTGGGGGGAGTCTGAGAAAACCCCCCCCCCAATCCTCAGGAATCCTCCTGCAGTGAGCAGCTGCAAAGGCCCTTCTCCAATAGGGCCCTTGGATTGGGAGGGGAAGGGGGCAAGGAGGACCTCCGGGGTTTTTTCCTCGGTGATGTCTGGGGCTCTTGCCTCCCCTCAAGCCGCCCCCCTTGGGGTGACTGCTGCCATCATTTATTTATTTATTGGCCCGTATGGTTTACAACAACTAGAAAATATTCAAACTGTGCTGGGGAAAATCATTTTATTCATTCAAAACAACTGCCTGTTTTAGGGCAAAGTGTAAAACCGAGGCACCCTAAAAAGCCAGAAGGGTGAACTGACCACCCCTTCAAGGCCAAACGCCCAGGGAGACACAGACAGCTGCTCCCTTGACCCTCAGGAAGGTCGTGGGGACAGGTGCCTCGAGCAGTGCCTGGTCCATTGGGCAGGCAGGCAGCCATCACGGAGGAGACCCTTCTGCCTCCCCTCCCTCCCCAGGTGCTGCACAGAAGGGCAAACTCTCTCGGGGGGAGGTTCCCCAAGGGGAAAAGGGGCAACCCCTGCAGGGCTCTGCAGATGAAGCACGGAAAATTAGTGGCAGACAAAAGGGCCTGGAGGGTTGAAGTGGCAGGCAAACATCTGGGCCCGATGCCATCCCCAGTGGCCTTCCAGGAGATCATGCTGCCAGACACAATGTGGGCAAGACCCACTGTGGGTCCCCCATCCACAAAGAGGCCCAAATAGTCCCCAGACATGGGCAAAGACCCCCGTGGCCACAGCCTCCCTCTCTCCTCCTAGTAGGGCTACCGAGCCATGGAGATGCTTCCGGGGAGTCCAAAAAGGGGTTCAAGTCACACCTTTGCTCTTCTAGCCTCCCAGAGCCTGCAGAGTGTGGAACAGGACCCTCTGTGGCACCTCCTGCTGGGCACGGAGGTGTGAAATGGGGCATCCCCAACACTCCAGAGCAACCAGGGAATTTGGGTGCTTTGCTCCTCTACCAGCTCCAACCGTTAGCTCCAAAAGGAGTGGAGCCACCAGGAAGTGGTGCCCCGTCCTTGAAAATGGTCCAGGACACACCATGGCCAACTAAAGACCCCAAAGAACTGTGCAAGGGGGAGTAAGGTCAAATTCCCACCATCCAAATCTTGAGGAAGGTCCACCACCAGAGTGCCAGGCAGCTTCTGACCAATGGCAAGCCCACGCCCTGAAATGACAGAATAGGAGAGTGGGGAGGGACCTGGGAGGTCTTCTAGTCCAACCCTCTGCTCAAGCAGGAGACTCTGCACCGTTCTAGACAGGTGATTTGTCCAGTCTCTTCTTAAATATCTCCTGCGTGGGGAGCCCCCACAACCTCTGGTGGCCAGCAGTTCCACTGCTTAATTGTCCTCCCTGTTAGGAAGTTCCTCCTCCTTGCTGAATGTCCATCCGTTGCTTCCTGTTCTGCCTTCAGAAGGGGCTTTGGAAAATAAGTTGTCCTTCTTTGGGGCAGCCCCTCAAACCCTGGAAGGCTGCTATCGTCCAGTCCTTCTCTTCACCAGACCAGCCAAGCCCAGTTCCTGCAACCGGTCTTCCTATGTTTTAGTCCCCAGTCCCCGAATCCTCTTCCTTGCTCTTCTCAACATCTTTTTCACATCGTGGCGACCAATAAGCCATAAAGCCCCAGGATCCACCCCGTCCAGGCTGCTCTCCAGCTGAAGCTCTGCTAAGCTCACCAGGCAGAAGAGGAAGGCTCGAAGAAGCCCCCTGCCTCTTTCAAGGCCGCCCCCCCCCCGTCTCAGCTGCCTGAAGGAGCCGGGCGGGGGCTGGGCCAGCCGTTGTGGAAAAGCCCCTCGCTTCCTCTCGCCACCAGCTGCAACAACGGCCGGGTCGCTTGGCCAGACGTTGCCGGCCACCTCATTGGGTCTTGTCCGAGCCACGTCGAGCTGAGTGTGAATCTGAGCAATTTTAGCTGCGAAGCGTCAAGCGCCGCGCGTGTCCAACGGCCTGCGGGAGATGATCCTGTCTGCTTTTCTCCGAGAGAGGCTGAGCAGCCCCGGTTGGGACGAATGGCCCCGTTTCAGCCCTAATGCCCGGAAGCAGCCCTGAGACGCTGCGGTGAAGGTCTTGCACCGAAGACCGCCACAGGTCTGGGGAAGGCACTTCCTGGGGCCCTGCTGTTAAAGCAGAAGAGGCCAATGACGGCTCCGCTCTTCTTTCCCAGATGAAAACCTGGATGCCTGGCTGAAACAGGAGGGCCCCTGTGCGCAGCCTCCTCTGCCCTCAGTGAAAAGCAGGGCCTGCCCGACCTTCTCAGGACACCTCTCAGCCATCCAGGTTGTCCCATAGGCCCAGTTGGGACCCGATCTGGAGGTCGCGAGAAAACTGGCATCCAAGGCGGGTGGGGGCATGAAAAGTGCTCCAGGTCAAAGGCTGGCAGACCCCACCTTGGGTGACAGATGGCAAAGCAGAATAGCAGCTGTTGGATCACAACTGTGGATTTCCATCTCTCTGCTCCTTTGCAAAGGTTGGCATTGGGCAGCCGTGGGGGGGGGAGGAGGGCTGGAGGGGCTGTACAAGAAGGCCCTGTGTGCCCCTCCTGGACAGGGGTGAGGATGGCACCCATCACGTGAACTTTACATTCAGGGGTGGCAGTTTAGTGTCCTCCCAAAATGTGGGGCTCTCCTTATTTGCCACCTGGCCTCGGCTGGAGATTGTGGCCAGAGGGCTGCTTCTTCCGACTGGCCCAGGGCTTCCTTTCCTGGCTGAAAGCCCCCCCCCTCCTTCCTTCAAAGGGCTCCTCCCGCTGTGCAAGGGATGATCTGAGCTCATGGGTCGCATCCTACAACAGGGAGGGGCTCCAGTGTGTGATGGATACAACAGTTGGGCCTTACCAACTGGGGAGTCAGGGGCACCAACATCGGCTGCATCTCTCCAGCCAGCCGGGTTAACCTCAGCCAGAAGCCAGAAGAATAGAAGCTGGCGGTCTTGTTGGCTTGGAGCCCAAGAAGTTTGTCCCTCAGGGGCCCTTTCCCCGTTTGCATTCTTGAAAAGCATGCCTGGCTCTCCAAGGGGATCTGCACTGCAGGGATTTTTGTGGTGACAAATAATTAGAAAAGCAGAAACCTGGCCCAAAGGAAGCAAGGAGGCAGCAGTTTCCACATTCCAAGCGAGTGGCATGTCGACCACTGGTGACCTGAGCATGCTGCTGCTCTTGAGCTAGGACCGAGGAGGCCTGCACAGCTGGAGCTGGACAGAGAAGCCTGGCTGGAAAGTGAAACCTCGGCAAGAAAGCAGCTAATGCCCCAGGACCGAAATGGCTTCCATAAAACAGACTCTCTGGTTAGCCTTTTCATTCCCATTTGTCTGTCAAAGCCTTTAATAGTCGTGAAGTTGTTTTTATTGGTGCACAAATAAAATGTGGAAGCCGAGACCTTTGCTGGTTCCCCCATTGGGGACAAATGGCTGAGAGGATGGGAAAGCAGCCTCCCAAGAAGCCCCCTCCCCCTCCCTTCCTTGTTCCTAGGAAAAGCCCTCCCCAGACCCACAGCCTGGTTTGCCTCCGAGCCCCCGCAGTTGCTACAGGGATGGCATTTGAGATGGAAGCAGAGTTCTGGTGTTTTTGTAGCTGGGCTCTGATGCTGCTCCATGTGCTAGATGTTTGCTAGGAAAAAAGGGAAATTTATTTGATTCAAACAAACTCAGTGAAATGAAAACAAAGGCCAGCCCAGGGGAGGAGGGAGAGCGCTGCAGCTGATGGAAAACAGCAGGAGGAAGAGGAGCCTGGCTGGGAGAGTGGCTGTCCCTGGTCAGAGGCCAGGCAGTGAGAGGCTGTGCCCACCCCTGTGCCTTCCAGGGGCCTTTAGGAGGCACCCTGCCAAAGACAAGCAACACAGGCACCACCCCTTGAGAAAAGGTGGGGCAGGTGTCGGCCTCCTTCCTTTTCAGCTCCCCACATCCCACCCTTTGCCTGCCCTCTTGCATCAAAGGATGAGGACAGGGCAAATCCCATCCCCCAACACACACACACACACACACACACAGAGGTGTGTCAGTGAAGGGTGCTTTCTTGCAGGAGTTTCATTACCCAACTAGGTAACCTTATCAGTGTTGAGCAAGAAATGTCTGCCAGAAAACTGCCCAGCTCAGAGTGCACCAAGGACCCTCCCTTACTGGTTCATGTGGGAATGTCTTCTTCTCCAGGCTGGTTCCAGTCTAGATGCTTGCAGGAGCAGCCAGGAGATGAAGCTCTCAACAGCCCACAGGGGCTCTCAACTACAACCCCCTGCTGCTTCCTCACGGTCTCCCACCCCACCCCACCCCACCCTGGACTTGCTTCCCCAGAAGGCTCCCCATTCATCAGCCACCCCAACAAGGAGCAGCCTTTTCCTTTCAGCTCCCATGTCCCCCCCATCGCCAGAGGTCTCTGGTTTCCAGCAAAGGGATTCTGAAGGGGAGACTGGAGAGCTGCAAGGACCCTCCTCCACGGGGCTGGAGGAGCTTCTGAGAAAGCCACCTGAGCTCCACCTGGGGGGGAGGGGCAACAACCTCAGCATGCACAAGTGGAGGCAGCTTTTGGGGTGGGAGGGATGACTTTCCCCAAGTGGGCTCCGGTATTCCTCGGCAGCCAAGGAAGGTTCCCTGGGACAGCCCTGGGAGGCTGGTCCAGATGCTCCCAGCTTTCCACTCCTGTCAGCCCCCTCCCCCCTCTTGCTGGCAGGACGAGGCCCTCTCCGCCCAGCGGGGACACCCAGCGGGAAACTCCAGGCTCTTTGGACGGAGAGAGTCTGGCATTGTGCCGAGGCTGAAGGCCGGCGAGCCCCTTTCGAGCCACCTTCGCTCCCGCCGGCACACCGCTGAAAGCCGCTCTCCCCCGTTTCTCGCTTTTCCAGGAAAGCGGTTTTCCGCGGAGAGTGAATGAGGCACTTACCAAATTAAACTCTCCATTACGCTGCTCTGCGAGCGTAATAAAAATTTCATCCCATTTATCCCACCTGAATTGTAGGCTCGAGTGCGCACACAGGCCAAGCCTCTGACTCGGCTCCTCCGCCCTTCGGCCGCCTTCCCAGCTCACTTCAGGGGCCAGCAAACCGTTTTCTCGAGCCTCGGCAACTCCCAAGAACGCCCGGCTGCTCAGGGGGGCTGGGACCCCTCGGGCGTCTTCTGAAGAAGCGCTGGGGGTCTCGCCCGGCCCCTCCCTCTTTCTCAGCCCCGGTCGAGCACAGGGTGGGTGGAGGCAGCCGGACAGAGACGGCCCGTTTGGAGAAAGATTTGGGCCAAGAAGAGGAGAGCCTGGCCGGGGCGGTCTGTGGGCCAAACTGAGGCGGCAGCCTCCCCGGCGGTCCCAAGGGCTCATTCCCACTGGCTCGCTCCGTCTCCCGTCCCGGCCGGGAGGGAAACGCCATCCCAGGCGCCGCCTCCGATGTGCGCGGGGACAGCCGTGGCCCAGAGATGCGCTGCAAGGCTGGCCCGGCCGAGGGACCGCTGCGGTTGGAAAGAGGAGGAAGGACCCCCAAACACAAGGGCCCCTCTGGCCAGCCGCCTGAGCCAACGCGGGGCAGGGAAGCCGAGGACCTCCGGAGAGGCGCTCCGTGGACGAAGGGAAGAACCGGGATCGTTCCAGCAGCCCGGGGGTGGGGGTGGGGGTGGGGTGGAAGGGACCCACACTTACCCGGGCATTTCAACCGGGGTGGGGGTGTCAAATTCTGCCTCGGAAGCAGAAACAAAGACCAGGCAGCGAAGGACTTCGGAAGAGCGCTTTGCTCTGGGGAAGGGTTGTGTGGAGCGCGCTGGGAAGCGACTTCACACACCCACACAGCCGCGAAAGAGAAGCCGCAGCGAGGCTGTTTTCTGCCCGCAACCTTCAGGTCAGCCAGGGCCCGGGGGAGGCCGGGCGGTCGTCTCAGCCTGGATTTGCAGGACCCAAGAAGGGAGTTGCGTGTGCGCGTCCTCCTCCGCCACCGGCTCCACGAGGCAGCGGCACGTCCTTCCCCGTGGAAGCGTTTGCCCCGACCAGAAACCCGCCAGTCCCCTCTCCGGCGCAAGCAGCGCGCTCTTCGCCAAACCCTGGCAGCTGGCAAGCGGTTTGGTTCTCCAGCTGGCGCAAGAGCGACTCCCAGCGGGCACGGGTGGCATGACCCCGTTGGATCTTCGCGCAACTCAGCCCAGTGCGGCATCTCCTGCTCTGGTCCTGCTCGGCGCTGAGGGGAGGAGAGACCGACCGAGGGCTGGCAACCACTGGGCGGCAACTGGGGTGAAAGAAACCCAAGCTCGTGAGGAGGAGTGCCTGTGCTCTGCCGACTCCAGGCTTGCCTCTCAGGCAGGGCTGCCAGACTTGGCACTTCAAGGCTTGTGGACTTCAAATCCCAGAATTCCCCAGCCAGCAAGAGTTGATGTCCACAAGTCTTAAAAGTGGCCATGTCTGGAGAGCCCCACAAAATCTCTCCACCAGCTGCCTTTGAAGGCCACTTGAAAACAGCAGAGGGCCCAAAATTCAGCTGCCACCCCCCCCCTTGCTAATTGCCCTGATTTTGCCCCCCTGCAGGGTTACTACAAGGCATGCCCCCCCTCTTTCCAAGCCCCCGACTTCAACGCTTAGCTTGGCCAGCAAGACCTTTCTTGTGTTGCAATGACAGCCCCCTCAGAGGAGGGAAAGGGCCTTTGACAGGGTCTTTCCAACCCATGGGGTTCAGGGGTCCCAACCATCCTTTCACCAGTGCCTGGCCGGCAGGGCTTATCCGCAGAAGGAACCCACCAACCTCTGAGGCCATGTGGGAAAAGAGATGGGGGGGGCAGGCCCAGCAATCTGCTCCATGAGTGGCCTTAGGGGTCTCCAAGGGAAAGTCCTCTTGGTGGGAGACTTAGGAGGCTCCCGTGATGGGCAGAGCCTTGATGTGGGACAGGATGCCAGGGCACAATTCGTGTTGCCTGCAAAGACCAGGGTTTTAATTGGACGGTCCTTCCTTTTGTCCTGGAGCTGCCATGCTTGCCTCTGCACCCGTTCTGAAAGCTCTGGAAAGGTGCATGAAAGGGCCTGGGATGCACAGCTTTTCCACGATGCATGGTGTGCTCCACAGGTTTCAGTTGCCCCTCAAACAAGCCATCGCCTTCTATCCCCTGATGCACAGAACCCCCCCCCCCCCNCCCCCCCCCCCCCCCAAGGATTCTAGGGAGGCAGTCCCCATCCTCTGGCAGGAGGTATGCTCCTTTGGGGGGAGGGGCTGCCTGGCCACAGCTGTGTTGATGGAGGGCTCTCCTTCCTCTTGCACGAGGACCTCTGGTCTCCTGCTTGGGCAGGGGGTTGGACTAGATGACCTACAAGGTCCCTTCCAACTCTGTCCTGTCCTGTCCTGTTTTGTACCTTCCCTACCTTTCAAAGCCGAGAGGAGATTCCTTTGGGGCAGGTGAGCCACCTCCATGGCTGGTCTGGGGCTGCTGGGAAAGGCTGCTGGATCTTCCCTCTTTCCAAGCAAGGAGGGAACAAAATAGCCGTCAGCTTTATCTCTTCAGAGAGAACCCTGCCAAAGAGAACACCAGATCATGCAGAAGGTTGAATTGCAACTGACAGTTTATTTTGCCTTCTGAACAGATCGGATCACCCTTGTTCTGTTGATAATTGTGCTGTGTGAGTGGCCTCTTTGCCAGCCGCTGCCATAAGGCTTAGCTGGAGTGATGTGAGGGGGAAAATCCTGCTCTCTGTAGGGCTCCACAGGACCTTTTAAAAGCAGCTACAAGAGAAGAAACCTCAAGAAAGTAATACAAGATAAAATAGATAAAGATAGATAATAAATAAGAATTATAAATAAAGACAAAAACTACTAAGGGTATGTACGAATAGATGATGGAAATATGGATTAATATCAAACGTTGATGTGAATGCTGTTGAAAATGCAATTAAGACATCTACCAGTGGAAAACAATAAAAATTATTTGAAAAATAAAATAAAATAAAAGCAGCTACGATGTTGACCTTATTACATTTGTTGTCAGTTAATTTTGTTCAACATTATAATTACAATAGCAGGGTGGTGGCGTAGTGTGAAAACATTTGCTTCCCACTTGGAAGGTTGAAGATTCGATCCTAGGTAGCAGCAGATGTTTCTCTCCTGGAGCGCAAAGGGGAAAAAATCTGCTGTGAACTGCATATCGGCACCAGGAAGGGCTTCCGGCCTGTAAATGCTCAGCTTCATTCAGTTGCTCCGACTCTACCCGAATCAAGGGATTACAGGGTCGTAAAAAGGGAGTAAAACAAATACACACTAAAATAAAGATGCCAAAATAGAATGAATACAACATTGGAAGGATATACAGAATAGAAGCAAAAAACCCCAATAGAAATAAAAATAAGAATATGCGCATAAAGCCAAAAATATCACATATGACTCCTTCATCCCAACCCTCCGGCTTGAGGGACACCCTCAATGCTAGAAGGAAGCTTCATATGTTCATGGGAATTGGGTCTCAGGCAAGGTGCTGACCTCAGGCCCCTCTTGCGCCCAGCTTCTTCAAGGGCTTTGCCGCTTCAACTGAAGCCAGGAGAGCAAAGCTGGCAGCCTTTTTGGACAAAGGGACCTTCTTTGGCTGCTCTGCAGGGCAACTGCAGAGGTGGCGCTGGGTGAAACCCCATTTGAGCATCAAGGGCTGACAGCCCCTTCCGGGCTTGGATTCTGGCCTTTGGACAGGGGGCCAGGACAGGACGGAGGACTTAAAGTTGTGCTTTCAAGTTATTTTTCTGACACCTGGCAACACCCCTGCCTGCTGTTTTCTGGACAGCATTTTTTTTCAAAGGACTTGCCAGTTCCTCCTTTCTAGGGCCCAGCTAAGTGGCTGGCCTGGGTCACCTAATGCCTTGATGCCTCCGATGGGACTGGGACTTCCCATCTCCTGGTTTCTAGCCCAGGTGTCTTAACACCTGTGGAGAAAGGACCCTTTTAATCCCGTTAAACCTGAAAGCTTTCTTTTAGTTTTGCAGGCCTCCCATGCAAGGGTGGAGGGCTGGTGGGGCTTCTCTGAGGAAGGCAGGGAGAGGGAGTGGCTCTGGCTCCAAAGACTGGCTTGTTCCACCCTTGCAGTTTGAAGGGGCTTCAACACCCTCAAACAGGCTTGTCATTTGGAGTCGACTTAAAGACTCAAAGCTCTGAGCTGTGGCTCAAGGGATCTTCTTGGAGCCCCATCTTGTCCACAGATGGTGACCTTCCTTGGCCTTTCTTCCACTCTCGCTCACTCCTCAATGGCCTTCCAAGCAGACTACTGCCATGTGCTCTACATGGGGCTGCCCTTGAAGAGCATTTGGAAGCCACAACCTGTCCAGAAAGTTTTGGGTTCATCTCAAACCACCCACACAACCCACACAGCACCTCTCCTTCAAGAGCTTCCTTGGCTGCCAGCCGGGTTCCAGGTTCTGGTTGACACCCTTTGGGGCTCAAGGTCTGGAAACAACACAGGATGTTCTAGGGCTCACTTCATTAGCTCTTCTCAACATCTTAGTCCCCACTCCCATCCCCAGATACCTTTTTCCATATATAGACACCCCCCCTTCCCTGCTGAAGATCTGGCTCTATGCCATCTGCTCCCTGGGCTAGATTGAGCAATTCACTTCATTGGATTCAAAATATTATTCCCCATTTTTGTATGGCTCATCATTAAGTGTGGCTTTGGTTTTAAATGTGGCTGTTTGTTTTCAGCCCAAGATTACAGATGTGGAGAGTTGTACTTTGCTGAAGGCTGATTGATTGGATGGCAAACAAACAAACAAACACATAAGTAAATTCTGGCCTGTGCAGAATTAGTGTTCAGCTTGGATCTGGGTTCAAATCCCCATCTGTCTGTGAAGTCACTCTGGGCATGCCATTGTTTCCCAACCCAATGGGGTTGCCATGAAGACAGAATTATAGGAGAGAGGAAGGGTAGAAAAATGGCTCAAGAAAAAGCTCTTTAAAAAGTACTTGGGCTCTTGGGGTTCAGGGAAGAAAAGAAAACTTCTTGAGGAAATGAGGCCAGGACAGCTGGGCTGGGGGGCATCTCAACAGCAGCAGCAGCAGTTCAAGCCCAGGCTGCCCATGCAGGTTCCTTGCTCCCCCTTGCCCAGGAAGAGAAGGGCAAGTTGAGGCTGCCACGGCTGCTCTGCTGGCTGACAGGGGCTACCGGGTGGCCCTTTGTGGGAAGGGGGGGAGCCAGGGAGGTCTGCCCTGGACACAGAGCCAAGCAGCAGGTGAGCCGGCCCTCCTGAGCAGCTCTCAAGTTCCACAGCACTCTTTGCAGGCTCACCGGATCCCAAGCCAGGGGGTACCTGGCCATCAACCTAAAGCTGGCTGAGGGGCTCCCTCCTGACCTCCACTGGACCAGAGGAGAAGAGGGGGGCCCTGAAGTGGAAGGACTCGATCCCAGGAGCTCTTCAGCCAAAGACTGAGCTTGGACTGCAAGATCCCTCGTGCCCAACCAGCCCAGGCCCTCAGGAGGCAGGAACAGGGGAGCGTTGTTGCACCCAGAGTGGCCCTGGGCTTTTCCCACAAGGCAGACTGGCTGGACAAGAAAGCCCGGTTCCTGCGCCAGGCCCTGGGAGGGAGGCAGGGCCTCCTAACCGGCTGTGGGCTGTTCCCTGCCCCCCAGCTCTTGGATGGGCCTGCTGGGGAGGAGGGGCAGGGGGCCCCGTCTCCCAATTGCTGAAATGGTCTCCTAGCCCAGATGGGGCAAAACCAGGTGGGAGCAGCCTCAGATTTCATTCAGAGGAGGAGGAAGGATTCCCAGGGAAGGGGAGGGGGAGGTGGGCAGAGGAGCCNAGGTGGGAGCAGCCTCAGATTTCATTCAGAGGAGGAGGAAGGATTCCCAGGGAGGGGGAGGTGGGCAGAGGAGCCCGAAGAAGGTGCTGGTGGCAGGGGGCGAACAGAAGAATCCGGGGGATGGAAGGAACCCAGGGCCCTCCTAGCCCAACTCCTCAGAGGCCCCTTGAGAAGTGGCCTTTGCTTGAAAGTCTCCAGGGATGGAGCCCAACAATTCTCGGGTGGGGGGGGGTTGGGGGTGGCCATTGCCATATGTTAGCACAGCCCAACTGTTCTCTCCCTCCCTTCAGACACAGGCACACATGCCAAGCACGCATGTCTGCCAAGAGGGCTCAGTTAGGCTGGTCCTTTTTCGGATCTCTCCTTCCATTCTCTGGAGACGCCCTTCCTCTTCGTCAGTATTTTATGAATGGGGTGGGGGTGGGGGGAATCCATTCTTTTTTTCTCTCCTGTGATCTATTGTAAGTAACCTTTCTGGAGGGAACTGTATTTAAATCAGAAAACCAACCAGGGATCATGGCATCGAAAGGACCTTGGAAACGAGATCTCCATCCCATCTTTTCTGGGGAATCCCAGGGATGGAGCCCAAGGGCTCTCTAAGTCAGGGATTTCCTCCTTATTTCCAGCTCAGAAGTGGATCCGCCCGCTGGGTCTTGTCCTCAGAGTCCCTGTGGAGAAAAACTCCAGAGTCGCCTTCTAGGGAGACGGGAGGCATAAATATTTAAGGAATAAAAACACAATAAAACGACTGCCTTCCGGGGACAGCCGTTCAAGGCTGGGAGGACGGCTGGGAGGGCTTCCTCCTCTGGAGGCTAAAAATGCCGCCCCTTCGTGGGGTTTCTCTGCCCCAGTTCCAGTCCCTCAGTCCTTCTCCTATTGTGGGGACCAGAACCGGCCAAGGTATTCCAGGGCTAGTCTGGCCAGGGCAGCGTGGAGCACGCGTCCCTTCCCGTGATCTCACAATTTGGCCTCTGTTGCTGCAGCCCAAGATCGCATGAGCTGCTTCGGCAGCTGCAGCCTCACACGGCTGGCTCATGCGTGTCACCAAAGGGAGAATCCACTGCCTGAGTGGATCCTGCTCTGAGCAGGTGCCTGCTGGTCCTTCCCATTTGTTGACCATCAATGTTCTGCACTTCCTTCTCATCCAGGGTCCAATGTGGCACCCAGAGTGCTGAAAGAGGAACGAGAAGCCTGACTGCCTCCTTCTCTGCTCATAGCGAGCATCTAAGCCATATCTTCACAGCAGTGAGCTCCTCCTGGCAGGGAGTAGCTAAGGAGTGGAGCTGGACGGAGGCAGCTGCCTTCAGGGTTCAGGACCTTCACTTCTGGCTGAGGGGTGAAGTCGCTTCTGCTGAGTCGTCCCCCCCCCCCGGGCTCAATGGGCTCTTCCTGGTGGAGGGACATTGCCTCCCCGGCTTGCTCCTCTCCCAGCCTCTCTAACTGAACTGCCCAGATGGGGGGGGGGCACAAGCCCTGAGGAGCAGAAAGGGGCCCTGAGCCATCAGCTAGTCTCTTGCTTCCTTTTGTCAGAACCGAGGACAACATTAGCCTCGTACTCAGGAAATTAGTACAGGCAGTCTTGCTTTCCAACCTTCCAGGTTCCTAGGACTACAGCTCCCAGAATCCCCAGCTGCTGCTTCTGGGCGGAGTGCTCCCAATTGAGGGAACCTAATCCTTTCCAAGGAGGTCCTGGAGCAGAGGGGATGCAGCAGGTCTGCCAGCCAGCAGCCAAGCGCAGAAGCTCCTCAGAACCACGTCCAGCCCCAGCACTGCAGCGACCCCTGGACGTAGCTGTTCTGTATGCAAATAACTGGCTCCAAATATGCATTTGATTGGTGTCTTAGAACGAAAAGGGATTGGTTCAAAAGGAACCAAATCCCTGAAGCCGCGGAAGGCGGCAAACTCAAACAAATGTCATTGGCTACAAGCCGGCAGGGAAAAAGTATAAAAGACCGGCGCGGCTTGAGCCGATGTTCCTTTTCTTAACTACTATAAGAAATAAAGACTTTGCTGTTGGAACCGGTCTACCTCGTGTTTTTCTGGACAAAACACTGGCGACGAGGATGGGATTGTCCTAAACGTCGAGACCGAGCACGCAGTGAGAGAAAGTTCCAGACGACAAACAGAATGGCTGGGAACAACGCACTCCCGCACCTTTTAATCCAACGAGGAGGACTGGGATTCATTGCAGACCGTTTCCAGATGTACCTGGAAAGCAATGAGATGGAGGACATCTCAGAACAACACAGAGAGCCGTTTTCTTAACGCACTGCGGACCGACCGTCTTCAAAATGGCAAAAGCCCTGGCGAAGCCCGAGACGTTAAACAGTTAACATGGTCCGAACTCCAGAAACTACTGAAAGCTCACTACGCACCAATGGTGTCCAACTCATAAGACGGCATGAGTTCTACCGAGGAGCCAGAGAGAAGGTGAGACCGTAGCTGATTTCGTAGCCGCTCTCCGACAAATAGGGGAGAGTGCGAATTCTTAACCTCGATGAGGCTATGAGAGACCGAGTGGTGTTGGACTAAGTGATTCAACAGCACAAAGCAAACTACTGAACAAGCCTAAAATAACCTTAGCTGAGGCCATCGCGGAAGCCACAGCCGCAGAAGCCGTGAAAAAATTGGCCGTTACAATGAAACAGATGAAACACAAGCAGAGATGAAATAAACCTGGCCACAAGAAGAAAACAATCTCCCGTTACCACCCACAGAAGACTATTGGCGAAACGTCCGAGTCAGACGACGAAGGACGAAGGTTCCACGTATGTACGCGGCAAGAAAGACGCGGAAAGAGATTTGGCGGGAATGCGCGGCTGCGGAGGAAGTCACCCAAGAGCGGAATGCAGGTTTTCTCGATGCCATCTGCAGAAGTTGCAAGAAACGAGGGCATAATCGAGAAAGTCTGCGGAACAAAAAAAAACTACAGCCCAACGAGATGCAACAATTCCACAGAGCGAGCCCCGGCGAGCGGAGAGAAAGTGGCCGCGGAACAAGCAAACCGCAAACAGAGAGAATACACATCAAACTGTTACAATAGGGAGCGCTAAGCGGAAAGCGGAAAGAAAGTATAACATAACGTAAGAATTGAAGGAAAGCCCTGCGAAATGGAAGTGGACTCGGGATCTTTCCTGTCCATGGTCTCGTGGAACACCATAAAGCAACTAGTCCCTGACATCCGACCGACAGAACTAAAAAAGCAGCGGCTAACACTCAAGGACTACCAGGGAAACCGAATCCGTAGTTGGCATGGGCAAATTCAAAAGTCTCGTACAAACAGCATGTCGAGGTACTTCCGTTGACCATAGTCGATCGAGATAGGGCCGAGCCTCCTGGGCATCGAATGGTTCCAGCCTTTGGATCGGGATGACCGGATAGACCGAGTGAGCAAACCAACTGGGAGGAAGACCTAATCCAGGAATTCCAAGACGTGTTCGACGGCTCACTTGGCAAGTACCAGGGAAACCCTATTTCTTTCAGTCTAGACCCAGGTAGCCCCTAAAAGACTAAAAGCCGGCGAGTTCCGTTGCTTTAAAGCAAAGATTGAGGAACAGCTAAATAAACTAGTAGCTCAGGGGGTGCTAGAGGCTGTGGACCATGCCAAATGGGAAAACGCCGATAGTCACACCTATTAAGCCTGATGGGTCAATCCGAATCTGTGGTGACTACAAGGCGACCCTGAACCACGCACTACAACAGAGGCTAACCCGGTGCCAGTAGTCCAGCACTTGCTACATTCCTGGGGGGAGAAAATTTTTTGCCAAACTCGACCTGGCACAAGCGTATCAACAACTTCCAGTAGACCCCGAAACAGCGGAGGCACAGACTATAGTTACACACAAAGGGGCATTCAGATGTAAGAGACTCCAATTTGGAGTCAGTGTGGACCAGGCGTCTCTCAAAGCCTAATGGAAAGCGCTCCTAAACGGCATACAAGGAGTCGTACCGTATTTCGACGACGTCCTAATCTCAGCAAAAAATGAAAACCAACTAAAACATAGACTTAAAAATGTACTAACTAAATTCAGGGAAGCTGGATTAAAAGTAAAAAGAAAAGTGCTGCCTGGCTAAAAAGAGCGTTGAATTTCTGGACTATTTAATAGACGGAGAGGGATACACCCACCGAAAAGAAAACTAAAGCCATAAATAAACGCCAGAACAAAGAAAAAGCGAGTTACAAGCATTCCTGGGTCTGATAAATTTTTATAATGTTTTCCTACCAAATAAGGCTACAATAGCAGAACCGCTACACCGGTTACTGGACAAGAAGCAATTTGGACTTGGGGCACAAAGAAAAAAAAAGCCTTTCAACAAATAAAAAGATTGCTAACTTCGAAACAGTTCTCATCCAATTAGCGACACGCTACCATTGAGAGTGACCTGTGACGCTTCACCGTTTGGAATCGGAGCCATCCTGGCCACCAACTTCCGGACGGAAGAGAGCGCCCTCGCGTACTATTCAAAAACTCTGTCAAAAGCCGAGCGGAACTACAGGCCAACTGGACAGAGAGGCCTTAGCCTGTCGCTGGGTAAAGCGTTTTCATGAATACCTGTACGGCGGGGGTTTTTCAAATTGTCACAGACAAACAACCGCTACTTGGATTTTGGCGGGAAAAAGCCACACCAAAACATCCTTGTCCCCAAGAATAATAGGTGGTCGAGTTCCTAGCAGCCTATCATACACCCTAATACACCGGCCAGGGAAACAAATTTCCCATGCGGACGCTTTGAGCAAGAGCACCATTGCCAGCAACGGAAGAAGACCCGGCACAACGATGACTGCCCTAACAGATAGAGACCTGCCCGATCTACCCATCTCCATGAATGATGTCGCCAGAGCCATGGCAAAAGACCACGTGACTGCCCGCATACGTAACTGGGTAGGTAGAGGCTGGCCGGAAAACAAAAAACTGAGACTTTTAAACCTTTCCGCACCAGACAAACCGAACTCTCTATAGAAAAGGGATGTCTACTGTGGGGTGAGCGGTAGTTATTCCAAACAAATTGCAAACAAGGTACTTGCATGCTGCATGAGGGACACCGGGAATTGTTAAAATGAAAAGCCTTGCGAGGAGCTTTGTTGTGGCCGGCATTGATAAGGACATGAATATTGGGTAAACTCGTGCAACAAATGCCAGAGAGCAGGACCATCTCTCCAAAAGCACATATAAGGGACTGGGAAGTTCCAAGGGGCCCCTTGGCGGATCCATACTCGATTCTGCGGGCCTACCAAGGGACACACGTTTCTGATTGTCGTGGACGCATACTCCAATTGGCTAGAGGTAAAAATTATGCCATCAACGAAACAGAAATGGTAATAAGGGAACTAACAAACTTTTTGCAACCCACGGCCTGCCGACGTACTAGTGTCGATAATGGACCACAAACTAACCAGCCTGCTATTGAAACGAATACCTAGCCTCCCTAGGTATAAGACATGCCCTCACAGCGCCGGCCCATCGGCTGCAAACGGTAGGGCGGAAAAGGAAGGTCAGGTTTACCAAGGAGGGTTTGGAAAAGATGGACACTGGGGACGTCCAGCAAAATAAACAGGCTACTCACCGCCAAATATAACACCAAGTACTACAACACAACAAACCCCATCAGAACTACTGAGGGGAGAAACTCAGATTGCAGCTAGATCGGTTACATCCAACTTCACACCCGAAAACCCCCCGACTCCTCTACACGATTCAAGGAAGTTTAAAATTGGCGATTTGGTTTTGCAAAAAAATTCTTACTGGAGACCCATGTACGGGTACAGGACAAGTCACAGACATAACAGGCCCAAAAGTCTTAACCGATTAACGTAGACGATGCAGGGGAGTGGAAGTGCACATTGGACCAGCTCCGCTTCCCAAAATTAGAAAGAAGTGGATAAAACCAACCAAAAAATCACAAAAAACGATGAAAAGATCAAAACCAAGAGTGGGGGGAAACGCGAAAAATAAAATAAGAACCGTTAAAAACAAATGCCGAAAAACAAACAGCCAAAAAAGAGCAAAAATGGGACTCACTGTTTGGAGAAAGGTTGCGAGAAAGAATCCACCGAAGGAGGCCCGCCAAAGTCGGCTCAACCTTGCCGGAGGAAACGGGAGGGGAGCAGCGAAGCGCGGCGCTGAGCGACTCTCAGTGGCAGCATAATGGCGGCCTCACCCTTCAGAGGTTCCAGGGAGAAGGACCAGAGGGAAACAAACAACACCATCCGAACGGTCAGAAAAGACGCACAGAGAATGAACCGCGCAGGTCCAGTTCGAGTCAGAAGAAGCCCCTACTTTACGAGAACTACGTTTGTACGACGTAGGGAACCGACAATGGTCAAGAGGGAGGGGTGTTCTGTTGTAAATGAGTTGGCTCCAAAATAATGGCATTCTGATTGGGTGTTTAGACTAAAAGAGGGATTGGTTCAAAAGGAACAGATCCCTGCAGCGCGCGGGAAGTGCGGAGCAAAATCAAACAACTGTCATTGGCTACAAGCCGTGCGGGGAAAACAGTATAAAAAGACGACAGCGGCTTGAGCCGATGTGTCTTTTTCTCAACTCCTGCGTAAAATAGACTTTGCTGTTGGAACCCGGTCTACCTCGCGTTTTTCCGGACAAAACAGTAGCCCCACCGCAAGCCGTGAAAACGAGGCATCTGCCTTGACAGGGGTGGCTAACAGCCCCCTTCCGGTTGGGCTTCCCCCCTCCCTCCCCGTTTCCCATTTGCGAGAACCCACCTGCCCCGAGGCAAGGCAGGGCGGCGCAGCGCTCGTCTAAAGTCGCTAAAGTCTCGAAAGGAAACGGAGGAAAAGCTGGGCGAGAGGCCACCAGCGCCTTGGAGCGAGGCTTCATGCCTGCATTTAACAGAATGACAGAGTTGGGGGCACCTTGAAGCCCCCCAGTCCACCCCCTGCTCAAGCAGGAGACCGTACAGCATTCCGGACAAACAGCTCTTTCCCAGCCTCTTCTTAAGAACCTCCAATGATGGAGCCCCCACAAGTGGCAAGGCGTTCCACTGGTTAATGGTCCTCACTGTCAGGAAATCCCTCCTTAGTTCTAGATGAGTTTGATGAGTATCCATCCTGCCTTGACCCCTCCCCTCTCTTCTTTCGGGCAGCCCTCAGGAACTGGGGAACTACCATCCGGTCAGCCCCAGTCCTTCTCCTCATTAAACCAGACAGTCCCAGTTCCTGCCACCGTTGTTCCCAGGTTTTTGCCTCCAGTCCCTAATCCCCTTTGAACCGCGCTGAGCGGCTTCCCGAGTATCGGCCGGATGCATTAATACACAACCCTTGGAGGGTCGCTCGATGTGCGGAAAGTGTCCCGGGACAATCGCCTTGCGGGCAAAAATCGGCCGCTGCGTTCCCCGCCCCTCCAGGTGAGAGAATGAAGCAAAACACCCGGATAAGCGGAAAGGGCCCCTTGGGGCGCACCAGCTTCCCCTGGATCCCTCTTCCTCTGAAGGGAAGGTCACTTTCTCCGAAGGGAAACCAGCAGTCCCCACGTTGCCCGCCCGGATGATTTAAAAGTCGGGGCGAACGAAGTTTCGTTAAAATAGGCTTTTCTCCGCCTCCCTCGCCGCTGGAATCCCCTTCCCCACCCGCCCAGCCTTTCCTCCTTCCCCGATAGAGATCGGCGAGGAACTCTTCAGAGTGGGGCGAGGGGAATGGGGCGGCGGCGGGGAATTCCCGCGTCGGTCTTTCAAGCCAGAGGTGTTAAATTCGGGTCTGGAGGCTCTGCGGTGCGGTTATCTGAGGTCTCGCCACCTCCCGTCTCATCCGCTAGAGAAGGGGAGGCGGGTTTACCCTTCCCGCGCAAGGGAGAGGCTGGGGGCTGGAGGCGCGCGGGACAGAAAAGGGAGGGGGCTGCCGAAGGATGCACAGGGGAAGCGGGGAGAGGAAACGCCCCACCCCGACGCTCTCCCCTCGGAAAAGATGGACCCAGAACCTGAAAATCTTCCCCCTCCCTTTGTTCGGATGTCGGCTGGGTCGGGGCGACCTTGGGCGACCCTCCTGGGTGGCCCTCCCCTACTCTACGGATCCCATCCGCTTAGAACAGCTTTCCCGGGAAGCCGAGGGGAGGGGACTGCAGAGCTCCCGTTCGTCTGGAGGGACTTTGCAAAGCTCGGCCGGTTCCTAAAGCGATTCGCCTGGCCGCGTTCGGCTGCGCGCCCATCTCGAAAGGATCGCGCTCTCCCTGCGGGCGCCCATTTGGCCGAGGTGTCTCCCGCTGCGCAGAGTCTTCTCAAGCCCCTTCGGAAGTTGGAGGAACAAACACCGGCGGGGAAGCGGCCTCTCCCTTTCGCTCGCCCGGACTTTCTTCTTCGACCCCGCCGGAGGCTTCGGACGGCTGGCCTCCCAGGGTTGATTCTCTTCGGGAGCCCCGACGGCACGGCCTGCCCACGAATGCACCGCCGCTTCCGACCCCTCTCCGCGCTCAAAGGTGGCCTTCTGCCACCGGTCCAAGCGCAGACGCCCCTGGGTCGGAGACTGGATGGGGAGGGCCCGGGAGTCGCAAGCAGAGACCCCCGCTGCGTTTCGGCAGCCAGCGCCAGGAAAGCAGGCCGAGTGAGGGCAGCTCCGGCACCGCTTGGCAGGGCTCTCGCAGGCGCTGAGCCCCCAGATGCCAGCGGAGTCTAGCGGTCTGGGTGAAACGAACTTTTCCCCCAGGTTCTGCCCGTAAAACTGCTCTTGGATTGGAGTCTGTGGAGGGGGGGCGAACAGAGGTCCAGAGGGCGCGCGGGGGACGTCGCGGGGCCAAACCCATTCCGGGCAGCCAAAAGGTGAGGGCACGCGGGGCAATGCGAAATGCCCCCCCTCCTCTCGCGCCCCTGGTCGTTTCCCAATCAGCCGGGCCAGGAATCGACCCCCTTGCTTAGGGAGGGGGCAGAGATGTTCCTAAAAGCCGCCCCCCTCCAGCCTTTAAGCCGAGTGAGTCTGCGGGGTGGGTCCCTCCTGCTGGGGTGGCGGGGCCCTGGAGCGTGGGGGAGGGAGCGAGGGAGGGGAAAAGGGAGGGAGGAGGGAGGAGCCGGCCAGGGCAGGGACGGGCAGAGCCGAGTCGCGGGCCGGCTGCGCGTTGTGCAACGCTGCACTTATAAAAGGATCGCACTGATGGTTCCTCAGAGGCCGGGGCGGAAGCGCGAGGCAGCACCACGGGCGGAGGTGAGCTGCGCCGTTCGTAGAGCGACTGATGCGCTGGGCAGTGAGGTTCCTCGCGGGGGGAGCGGGGAAAGAGGGGAGCGGGTCGTGGGCTGAACTTTTTGCAGTTGTTTAGCTGCCGGGAAGAGTGCGTCTGAGCATGTGCAGAGGACCTCTTCCAGCTCTTCCCGTCGTGCCTCCAGGCGCCTCCCAAGGGGAGACTCATAGCCCCATGGCAGGCTGAGACCAATATCGGGGTTCGCCCAAACCCCTGGAAACAGAATAAGCTCCGGGGCTGGGTTCGCACAACGCACTAAACCGCAAAGGCAAACCGTCCTAAAAGTAGCCAAGCTCCGCTCACGGTGGAAATGCCACCGCGAGGTCCTTCCCAGACTCAGGGAAGCGTGTCCTGAGAACACCGCCAGGCCGGGATCCCTTTCCCAGGCCTTCCGCCCGCCCGCCGGCCCGGCGCTCGTCCGCGGGGACGAAGGCTGGCGCGCGCGCTGGGGCCAGGGAGGAGCCGCTGCAAAGCCGGGACGCCAAGATTTCATCACTTGGATTCGCGGGGGAGGGGGGCTTCGCAGCGGGAGGGATGGCGCCTGCGTCTGCTTCAGACAGGCAGCCCCTTCTTGGGAGAGAAGGTGTCGGTCGCAGAGCTGAGCAGTGCCAGGATTTTTGAGCCCCAGCCCCCAGTCTCACCCCGTGTCCCACCATCTTCGGCCGTTTCCCGCGTGCAGGTTAAGGTGGGGGGGGGTATTGACGCTGACTCGTCGTAAACCCTTCCTTAGGGCTGGAGGGGGCTGGAAGTGTCCGGGTGGTAGTGAGTGCTCAAAGCTGGCAGCGTTGCCAGTCTGGGGATGGGCGGAGGGAGGGTCCAGGAGGAATTCTCAGGGGGGTTCCCTGCCTGCCCAGGGTGCTTTTCCTGGACTTGCTGCAAACACTCTCTCTCTCTCTCTCTCTCTCACACACACACACACACACACATCCCGTGTGTTGTGACGGGGGGGCGGGGATTGTGACTCTGTCCAAGAGGACAGCTCGGGTGAGCCTACTGAGGACTTTGGGGCTTTCATTTTTCTAGGGGTCAGCCAATTGGGCAGTGGGCTTGGGCCACCCGATGGCTTGGGCTGCTCCAGTCTGCTTAAAGGGGGGGGGGGCAGCCTGCCTCTGACGGGGCCCGGCCGAGCCCTTGCTCAGCCACCAGGCGGATCTAAGCGTTGTTCAGCAGGCGCTGGTCATTCAGTCCCGCTGGCCTGGCGGGGGTCTGCAACCGCTTTTGCCTTCCTGGCTGGACTGGGCGCTGCGGCTTCCTGGAGTGCCCCCTGCTGCTCCCCGGTTATGTAACGGGGATGAGTCGAGCGCAGCTGGATGGCCACGGGCCCCGGGAGGCGCTGCCTCTGCTTGCCGGTGCCGGCGAGGTGAAGGAACTTGTCCCAACCGTCGGCGGCGGCGGGGCTCATTAAGTGCGCGCCACTTCAGAGGGCACCCGGACTGGCAGGGCAGGCCTGCCCTGATTGGGCTCCCAAGAGTCGGGCTGGCTGGGAGGGGCCCAGATGCATCGCGGCCCTCAGCCCGGCGCAGGAGGCGAGGGCAAGGCAGGGCAGCCGTTGGTGTGGCCCCTGCTGGGCATAGCCCTGATCTCCCACGCAGCGACTTTGCCACAAGCCGCCCTCCGCCTCTGCCGCTCCTGGGAAGCGGAGAAACGCCCGTTTCTGCAGGAAAGCGATGCCAGGCTGCTCTCTGCACGCCCCTTGCCTCGACGGGGCTTTGTGGGGAGGAATGAAATCTCGGGCTGGGCGCATTCTAGGGAAGGCGGGGGATGTAGCCCGGCAGGAAAGCGACCCTCACAGGGTCACTAGAGCACCCAGTCCTGTCGGACAGCCGAACTTTCCCTCCAACAAAGGCGCCTTTTTACTTGCCTTTAGTGCGACGCGTCTTTGGCAAATAATTCAGCCCTGCTTCCCCAGCCACGCAGACCACCCGCCTCCTCCTCTGCTCCCCTGCAAGCCCCCCTTGCCCTGGCCTCGGATAGGGCAGGGTTGCCATCTCTCCCCCCACCCTTCTTCCTCTCTCCCCTCTCACCTTCCTCCTTCTTGCAGCCCCCCTCCCCATCACTGGTCCCCGTTTTCCCCGTGCAGGTTTCAAGGGGAAGATGCGTTCCCCCAGCATTTCTGTGTGTGGGTTTCTGTGGGTCTGGCTGCCCCTCTTCTACAGCCGGTCTGTGAAAATCGACAAGGTGATCGCCGACACTAAAAGCCTCACCAAGACGATCGTTGCCAGGATCCAGGAGCACCAGGTAAGAGGGGCTCCTTGTCAGCCGCCGGGACGGTCCTCTCTTGCGAGGTTGGTCTTGCCCGGGATCCCCTGCCTGCCCAGAGACCGCCCTCCCTTCGGCGCCGGTCCCAATGCAGCCCCACTGGCTTCGGAGCCTAATCGGGAGCCCCTGGGGCGTCTGGGAACGCCACGGAGCCTTTGCACGCTTTACACACCCAGAGACCCAGCAGCTGCTGCTTCTGCCCGCGCTCTCCGAGCTCTCTGACTGCGCGCCTTCCTCGTGGAAGTGCGGCTGGGCGAGGCCCGAGCACCCCAAGGCCGCCCCATTGCCAGGCAGAGCCGTGTGGCTTTCGCGCTGCGGAGCAAAACAGCTCAGCAGGGCCAAGCCCAGCCGGTGTCCTGGGCCGGTTGAGCATCTTCGCCACAAGACGTGGCGGCTGCACAAGAAACCGTTATACCACAACTCGTCTTTCCACACCCACACGGGCGGGGACGGGGTGTGGAAGGGAGGCAGTCACCTAATTAGGTCAGTGCTGGGAATTTTCAATTGCCTCATCCTTGCTCTGAGGATGCAGCGGGAGGAGGAGTCCGGAGGTAGCGCGCCCTGCCCCGTCCAAGCCATGGGGAGGAGAGCTCAAGTAGGCTGGCGGTGCACGCAGGCCGCCCCCCCGCCACACCCCCACGGGGCTAAAGGGCCTCTTGGATGGGGCCGGGGTGAAGGCTGTGCTTCCGAAGAAGCAGCCCCCGTCGGCCTTGGGAGGGGGAAGGTGGAGAGGGGTGTGTGTGCCACGGCCTCTTGCCCAGCGCAGCCGAAAGAAGAGATGTCAGCTCCAGGCAGCGCCATTCAGACCGAGGGGCCGGAAGACAGGAGAAGCTGCCGGGGACCCAGGGGATGTGGGTGGGCGGTGTTGAGTTCAAACAGAAGCTCGACAGCCATTCTCTGCGCGAACTTTCTCTGCTTGACCCGTTCCAACTCTCGCGTGCGCAGACTCTGCTTTGACTCACTGGCCACTTCCCTGCCCCGCAGTTCCCTCCGCTGAGCCTGAAGATCAACGGCCTGGACTTCATCCCCGGGGAGCTGCCGGTGCAGAGCCTGGAGGCCATGGACGAGGCGCTGGAGCTCTTCCACCAGGTCCTCTCCAACCTGCCCCTGGAGGCCCCCGTCGCCCAGATCTCGCACGACGTGGAGAACCTCCAGAGCCTCTTGCAGCTGCTGGGCTCCCACCTGGGTTGCTCTCCCCACAGGCCCGCCCGCTCGGACGCCCTGCAGAACCTGACCGAGCGCCTGGCCGTCTCTCCCTACACCGCGGCGGTGGTGACCCTGGACCGCCTCCAGAAGTGCCTGCAGAGCATCACCAAGCACCTGGACCACGTGCACAACTGCTAGGGAGGGGCCGGGTCTGCCTTGACGAGAGGGGGAGCCCAGCAGGCTCCCTGCAGCAAAACGGGGGGGGGGGGG
>BHFT01005299.1:58791-75221 GCA_004320025.1 Laticauda laticaudata
GGGGGGGGGGGGGCGGCGACGGAGGATTGACTTGCATTTGGCCCCCAAGTCTGGTTGTCAGATTCTTCCTGCCCCGTTGCTGTGGATTTTCTCGGTTGTGGGGGGTTGCTTTGTGGGGCAGAGAATTACTGAATATTGATGGTGGTGGGGAGGGTGGTGGGCGAGTTTGTGAGCGTAGCAGGGGCCTCCTGCTTCCAACGGAGGAATGTCCGCGGGGGAGTGTCTCCGGTGCAAGGCTTGTTGCCCAGAGGGCCACCCTGGACCTCATCCCAGGCAAGCAGGCAGCTG
This sequence comes from Laticauda laticaudata, assembly GCA_004320025.1. Taxonomy (NCBI): domain Eukaryota; kingdom Metazoa; phylum Chordata; class Lepidosauria; order Squamata; family Elapidae; genus Laticauda; species Laticauda laticaudata. Next base: position 59,080 of record BHFT01005299.1, read on the forward strand.
ACGATTATGGGAAGGGAAGCACCTGAACGGAGGTTGGTGGGCAGAACCTCTGGGCAGAACCGGGGCTTGTGGGCCTGGCTGGGCCTGGAGCAAGCAAGCGCAGAGCTCAGAACATCTGTGCTTTGCCGAGGCAGCCCCCAGCCACGCCTGAGTAGGGTAAGTGGTGGGTGGGTGGGGTGGGGCAGGGCAGGGCAGGGCAGGGCAGGGCAGGGCTCCCTGAGATTCCAGGGGGCGGAGCGGGTGGGGTTTACCTCGGTCCATATCCGACTCCTTGGATTGGGTCTCTTCCCAAACAAGGCTTCGGGGCTGGAGCGGCGTTTCCCTCCCCCGCCTCAGAGTGGTGGCTGCATTCCTGGTCCCGGAGATCAAAGGGACGCCTCCCCTCCTCCCTCAAAGACAGGCCTGCGTGGGCCTTTGGCTCTTGGCTCGTTCGCCCTTTGAGTCAACACCAGAACGAGAGGATTTCCCCCATTTCTCCCCGCCAGCTCTTCCTCCTCCGTCGCCAATCTGGCATCGCAACTCTCTTTTGGATGCTGAGGACGGAGGATGGGCGGGGGGAAGGGTGGAGCAGGGGAGGCGGTGGCTCAGCCCCTCTTCCTCAGGCCACTTGCAGGCGGCCGAGGGGGAGACCCACCAGTCAAGACCGGCAGGAAAAGGCGCTGCAACCCCGTCGTGGAAAGCCGAATCCAGAAAACTCGGCCCAGAATCCAGAAGTCCCGGGGATGCGCCTTCAGCCACGGCAAGCAAAGAGAATCCCCGGCGAAGGGCCCAGGGCGTTTTTGCAACCATCCGGGGCGCCTTCGTCCTGCGTGCCTCTCTCAGGAGGNGGGGGGGGGGGGGGGGAGTTAATGGTTTTCCCGGCAGCCACTCCGCACCTTTGAAAAACCTGCTTCACACGGACGGGCAGAGCCCAGGAGACGGGAAGGAGGCCATCTGGGAGGGCCACCCTGAAGTACCAGACCGGCGATGGAGGGTGGGGGTGGGGAGGCTTCGCCGGGACAGCGCGCTACACACAAAGAGCTCGTCGCGCTGCCGGCTTTGGCTTCTTCGGGGCCTGGGAGCGGCCGAGCTTGCAGGCGCCTCCCCTCAAGCAGACCGCCACGGGCGCTGCCCGTGCGCCCACCCGAACGCGAACAGCTGAAGTCCGGCCAGTTGGGGTGCTTAGGACCGGCGCTTCCCAGCTCGGGAAGAGGGGAGTTATTGGGCACGGTGGAACGGGCCTGGGGGGGGGGGAGAACCCACCGACGAAGCCCTTCCATTCTCCTGCCCCTCCTTGTAAAAAAAATAGTGGCCTTTTTATTTATTTCCGTTGGTTTATTTTCCACGCTGATGGTTTTCTTTATATACCTGGAAGACTATTTATGTTTTATAAACAAACTTTGTGAATCTGTGTTGCTTCGGTTCCTTGGCTGGGCAGGGAGATGCTTCCACAAGGAGAGAGGGGGCTGTTTCCGGGGTCCTGGGCAAGGGGCTTGGGCAGATGTGCTGGGAAACCAAAGGGCTTCCTGGACTTTCTCAGCCTTCCAAAAGGCTTACTGCCCGGTAGAACTTCAACTCCCACCATTCCCAGCCAGTGCCTGTATCTAGGAGGGAGGGAGGTGGAGGGAGAGAAAGCCTCCCCCCTTTCATAAGAACCGGATGGTTCAATGCTTAAGTGGACCTTCCTTCTTGGGGTGGGGGTCATCTTCAGACCCTCCCCTGGCTGCAAGAGCAGCTGCTGGCTGCTAAGAAGCAGAGCCCTTCCCTCCCTGCCCCTCCCAGAGGCCTCTTTGCAAGACAAATGCCAGGTTTTGTCTTCCAAATCTTCCAAGGTCAAACTGCCTTTTGCTGATTTTTATTGAGTTTGTTACTCCCTGCCTTACGAGGAGGGTCTTGGTGACATTCTGGTGCTACTGGGCACCTCCTTGCACTACAAGAAGCAGATGGAGCTTTGCAACTTTTACCTTCCCTGTCCAAACGCTTCACAGGCCAGGCTCCTAGGCCCCCCTTCCAGCCCCGGCCCCATTGGCCAGGAAGGCCATCAATTCCAGCTTGATCAAGGGTGGCTTCCAAGGCTCTTCTCCACTCCTATGCTTCCCCCTGGCCAAGAGTTTTGGCCCCTGCTCCTGGGCTTTTCCACTGGACACCATTGCCCTGGGATACATCTGTCCTGGCCCTCAATACTCGCTTGTGGGGTCTTCTTCCAAGCTGTCCTTCTCCACAGGATCCCAGGAGGACCCAGTTTTCTATCTACCTGGGCTGCTTCTAATGAGCCTCCTGCTGATGCCCATGGAAATTCCACAGAAAAGAAAACAAGAAATGGCCTTTTCTCTGCCATCCATTCATCCAATGACTGATTCATTCATTCAATGTATAGGTCACCTGTATGGCCAAACAACTCTCTCTGCATCTGCACAAAAGAGGGCTGGCCCCAGCCCCTCTCTTGCCCCTTTGCCCAGAGGGCTGAGGGAGGGAGCCCATGGGATCGAATTGGCTTTCTCCCTGGGCCAAGTCAACACACCCCACAACCCCCAGCCCCCTCCCCCGTTGGCTTCTTGTGAGGTCAAGTGAAGGTTGTGAAGATATGAAGCTGAGGTCAGGAAGCCTTGGGAGACCTTGGACCCCTTCAAGTCCAAGCAGCAGGTGGAGAAGGCATGGCAGCTGCTCCCCCAAATTATTCATTAAGAGGATGGTAGAGGTGAGGGAAGCCTCGGCAGGTCAGCCTCCACCCCAGGGTCCCCTCCCAACTGCTTCCAAAGGAGTTCTTCTGCATGGGGCCTGGTCCAGGCTTCCTGGTCAGTGGACAGAAGCCGCCCAGTCTGGCCAGAGCTGAGATTGCAGCCCTTCCTGCCTCCCCGTCGCCCAGGTGGCTTCCATTTTAGGACCTGAATTCATAGAAGGTATTCTTTTTGCTGGAAAACCAGAACATTTGGGGATTTTTTCAAGAAAAAAAGATCAAGTTTAAAACGTGGCAGATCTTTTGAGGACTCCTTGTGAACCATGATCCTCTTTCCTTTAATTAAGCCTTCCAGCCCCAGGTGATGACAGGCGAGCACGGAGCCCCTCTCTTGCTGGCTGCAGCTTTGCCTTCTTCCGTGCCCCCCTTTGGGCTTCCAGGGGGCCTTGTGCCTTGGCAGAGGGCCTACGGAGAGCAGGGCTGGGGGGCTCCCAGCCCCCAGCCCATCAATCCAGCCCCCTCCTCCTCTTCCTCCTCTGTGCTGACTTGGCAAAGAGCAGGGGGCTCAGCCGGAGAGGCGCCTTTGTGCCCCCGGGAGGAGGGGGCTCTCTCCCTCACAAGGGAAGGCAGGCAGGAGGGCCGGGGTCTGGCAGCCATCCAAGGCAGCCACACCCACCCTCCCTCGTCCTCCTGTAACCTCCCTGCATGGCTGGTGGGGGGTGACCCAGCCCCTCTCTTCACGTTGCTGCAAGAGGCCACCTCAGGACAGGTATGCACCTGGGGGGGAGGAGAACCCCCAGCTGCTCCCGCCTCCCTCCCTTGTGGTGCATAGGCCCCCCACCCTGTGAGGTGTGCGTGCATACGGACAAAGCAAGGTGCTCCAGGCTTTGCAAAACACACCTAACCTGGACCCAGAATCCACCTATTTTGTGCTTCACACATCACACTAAGCTATCCCCCCTCAGGAGTGGCTACCGACAGGAGATGGCTAGGCCAATCTCAGGGCCTTATGGGGTTGGAGCTGCTAGGCTCATCACTGAAATGGTTCAGGATCACTCTGGAGAGAAACCTGGAATTATCATACAATCCCAAGGGTGTGAAGGCCCTGTGAGGTCTTGTCCAACTCTCCACCCAGAGTAGGAATCCTCAAGACATCCCAGACAAACAGTTGTGCAGCCTTTGCTTGGAAACCCGGAGAGAGAAGAGCCCCCTGACTCCAGGAGGTGGCCCTTCTGCTGCTCTCTGGGCCCAAAGAGTGTCAGGAAATGCTTTTGAGCTGGGCCCTCTCTTCCAGGGTGGCTGCCCTCGGAGGTTCTGCAGAAGAACTGGGGCAGCCCTTCGAGGCTGGGAAGACTGCCAGGGGAGCTTCCTCTTTTGGAGGTTAAAGATGGGCAGGGCTTCGCTGTGACCTCAAAGACTCTGCCCTGCCCCAGGCCCAGTTCCTCAGCATCCTTCCACCTTGGGGACCAGGCCTGAACACAGAAGTGCTGGAGGGATCCCAGGGTATCGTTCGTCTCTTGTTGATGCAGCCCAGGATTGCATTGGCTCCTTTGGCAGCTGCAGCACATGGCTGGCCCACTTGCAACTGAAGGCCTAACAAGGGGCCGAGCCCCCCCATCTCTCAAGAGCACCTCCAACCTTGTACCTGTCCACCTGATTTTTCCTACCTAGGGGCAGACTCTTATCAGTGGTGGGTTTCAAAAGGATTTACCACCGGTTTGATGGCTTGGTGGGCGTGCTTTGTGCACTCAGAGGCTGTCCTACTCCTCCTGCAATCCTGCACTCTCCCTGGAGCTTCAACAGGCAACGCGCAAAGCAGCTGTGCCTCAAAAGCAGAAATAAAGGCCAGTACGGGAGCACCCAACTGCAGAGCATCGGAGAAACTCGGAGTGAACCGGTTCTCTGCCAGCTGATCTTTGGCACTACTGGTACACCAGAACCAGGCTGAGCCGTTAGAATAGCACCATTGCCTCTTACTTTGATCACTGTTGAACTGCAGGGTTCAAGCCTTTCAAGATCTTTTGGGATCTCGAGTTGATCTTCTGAGGCCTTGCCGATCTCCTCCAGCTTTGCATTGTCGAACCATGTAAGGAGGTCCCCTCCGATCCCCTTCTCCAAGCCATTTAAAAAATGTGAAAGAGCCAGGATGGAGCCCTCAGGTGCCCCCTGCCCACCCCTGCTGCCATCAAAGGCTTGCGCTGCAGGGTGGGCACGGAGGAGGAAGGCCCAAGGCCCCCTTCTGAACCTCCGAGGTGGTGATCAAAGCCGCAGCTGCCACAGAAGGTCGCCCAGCCTCCCCTCATCTCTGGTGGGGCCCAGTTGGGAGAGGCGCCACGCAAGGGGAAGGCACCCAAGAGCCATCGGCTGCGTCCCTGGCAGCGTTTGAGCCTCAGCTCCAGGAGCAGCAGAGTTGGGTGCTAGAAGCCCTGTGGGGACCCTCGCATGGGCCACCCTCCCCTGGGGGACTCCACTTGGGGCCCCTGATGGTGAGCAAGCAGGACCCCTGCAGGCTGGGATGAGACCAGCCAGCTGCCGTTGAGACGCAGTTTGCGTGTCTCCACAGCAACCCAGGTCAGCAGAGGATATGCTGAGCGCAGAGGCAGCACCCAGGCCCTCGCCAAGAGCGCTTTGGCTGGCTGCCGGCCAAGGCAGAGCAGCCGGCGATGGAGGGAGGCCCCTCCCAAGAGGAGGTGGCCTGGGGCTGCCCTGCCTTGGCTGCCTTCCCCAGGTGGATTAGCTGGCGGAGGCCCAGCCAACGGCTCCCTGGCCCCAAGCAGCCACAGCAGCACCACTGGTGACGTGGTGCAGAGCAGGGGTGCTTGGGCCACCCCCCCTCCACCTGCACAGAGATGCTTCCACCGGCGGCCAAGAGCTGCTGAACTCAGAGGTGGGGCTGAATGGGCCTGGCTTGCTGTCACATCCTGCAGGTGGTGCCCAAGAGGCCAGAAGGAGGGAAGTCAGGTGCCGGGCATGTTGGTGCGCGAGTTTACTTTGCCCACAAACCATCCAGCAGGGGGCTGAGGTTTCCGCGCTGCCCAGTGGCAGGGCTATCGTCCCCCACATTTGCAGCGGCCGGGCAAATGTGCCTGGGGAGGGCAGAACCTGGACCCCACCTGGCTCTCTGCTGTTTGGGGCCGGGAAGGACTTGGCACCCGGAAGCCTCCCTGGCAGATGGAGACATTGGCGGCCCAAAGAGGTCAAGATTAGCTCCCCCAGGCAGGACACTGCCAGTTGGCCTTCAGCCCTTGAACCAGCCCTGGGTGCTGTGCCACTCACTCTCTCTCTCAGATCTGCAGTGACTCGGTTGGCAGGTCAGGGAGCTCCCTGGCATTCAGGTCGGTCTGTCTCTTCCCAGGGAATAAGCAGCCCTAGTGCCACCATCTCTGAACCGCAAATCTGCATGCCAGTCTCGGGCAGCACCTCCCAAGACCTGGCTAAGCAGGATAAACCTGCCAGGGGACTTCAGCGCCTGGTCCCTGCAAAAGTCTGTTTCCCCCTTCTGGGAATTCCTGCCCCCACAGCCTCCCACCCCACGCCTGGTCTTCCTTCCGTCCGGCCCTCTGCAGTCGTCCCTGCAGGCCAGGCAGCCCCACTTTGGGCCCCCTGTTGGGCACAGTTCCCTCTCCACTCCAAAGGGGCCATTTTCTGCTTCCTTCCTCGGACTTCCTGGGTCTCTGGGTGAGGCCCAGGCCCTCTCTGGCCCACAGCAAGAGGAGCCCTGTGTCCCCTGGGGGCCCAGCAAGACTTCTGCTGTCAGCCCCTGACCCAACGGGGAGCCAGCCAAGGAAGGGACTGCAGGGGTGCCCTGCTTTTCAGTTGGCAGGTGCTGAACTGCCATCCAGGAAAGTCCCAGGAGGCAGCGACGCAGCCAGGCACCAGCCCCATCCCAAAGCTTCTGATTCGCCACCAGAGCTTCCTGCCCTGAAGAATTCCAGCCTGAAATCCAGCACTGGGTCACGTCCAGCAACAAGCTCCAAAGAAAATACTGAAAGCAGAAAGAAGCAGGGCCCGGAGCCCATCCCAACTCAGCTGCAGACCCCCCCCAGGGGAATCATGCCTCAACCAGGGACCCCTCTGGCTTAGGGCCAGCACGTGACATGGGGAGCCACCCCCACCCTGGGCCTCAGGGGCACAGCCCCCCCCAGCCACAGGTGTTCCCGTGCCTAGCACTGGCCCAACCACTGCCTGTCTGAAGCCCTCCGGCCCTAGAGGGGCCTTGCGGGTGCTCCAGCTTAGTCAGCAACATCCTTGGAGCTGCCCGTCTCCAGATGCCAGGCAGGAAGGGGGGGCCTTGCTCCTCTGACCACCAGTCTGCGGCGGTGGTGGCAGCCAGCCAGCCCATCACCACATGGCCTCCCTTCCCTTGCACTCTGGTCTGCATTTGCCTGGCTTCTTCTGCCTCAGGGCCAAAACCAGATGTTTGGCTCTGGATTGGGCTGGTTGGCAGAAGGTCCCACTTGGTAGAAAGGAGCGGAGGTGGCTGTCCTCCTGCTTGGCTCTCCAGGTGGGCCAAGGTCTTCAGAGAGGTCAGCTGCCCCCCAGAAGCCTTGCAGAGTTGGCCCCTGGCCTCTCGGGCAGCTGCTGGGCATCCAGCCTTAGGTGGCAGGAATGCCCAGCAGTGTGGCAGGCAGGAGCTGTGGGGAAAGGAAGGGCCACTTGCCCGAGGAGGTGTGGGGCAGGCAGCGGGAGGCCCTGGGGGAGGGGCAGTCAGGTCATGGGGCTGGCTCTACACACATTTCCCTGGCGCCAGGAGGGGGGGGGCAGACAAGCCAGGCTCCAGCTTTGCCTTATGAAGACCAGCCGCCTGCAACAGAAGGGCTTCCAGCAGGCAGGGGGCCAGACCCACACGCTCCTCGGCAGACTTCCAACATTCGGGACATCTGCAAAGGATGGCGGCGCTCCGGGTCCCAGCCCTCCCCCCATGGCTATGGGTCCCACCACATAGCCCCCTTCTAGGTAAGGGACTCCCCTGGGGGCCCTCCCAGCCCGGAAGGCCAGTGCAGAGGAGGCAGGGCGGGGGGGGGTAGACGGAAGTGGGGCCTCTGGGAAGAGAGTGGGNCAGGGCGGGGGGGGGTAGACGGAAGTGGGGCCTCTGGGAAGAGAGTGGGGGAGCCAGGAGGGCCCCCCAAAAGGTGCTTCCGGGGTGCAGGAAAGAGCCACAGGGATGACATCACCCTGCAAAGGTCCATGAGATACGCCCCCAAGCCCCCCCCCGAACAGACCGAGGGGGCCAGAGGAGCGCAAGCAGCTGAGCCTTTGGACTGGGGCAGGAGTGGAGGTGGCCCTCGCATCCCTTCAGGCTCCAGCGGCAGAAAGCGCCCCCCAGGACTGTCGGTGGGGGGTGGGGGGGCTGCCTGTGAGCTCATCTGTCGACAGTTTCCCAGAGCGTCACTCTTTCCACTCTGGGCCCAGCTGCGATTCCTGCTCCTAGGAGGATCTTAGGCGACTCATTGGCATTTTGCAAGACTTGGCTTGGCCTCCCGGGAGGCAGCCAGGCCAAAGCAGAGCCAGACAGCCCTTGCCCGTCTGCCCCCCCCCCCAGTTGGCTGGCTGGGAGCACGGGGGTGGGCTGAGGGGTGATTCCCCCCCCCATAGGGCTGCCCTCGTGGCCGATGCCCAGAGCAGCCTGGAGCAGAGCCAGACCCCAAGCGGGCAAGGCTACCAACCCCACAGAGCCCCAGAGTAGCCCAGGATGGCCACAGGGCCGGCAGCCCACCTGCCTTTGCCTTCCCAGCCGAGGAGGGGGCTGGGCCTGGCCAAGACAGCGTCTCTGGGAGGAGCTTGGGGTCCCAGGCATTCGAGGACAGGCAGCTAGAGGGGCTTCCTCCAAGGGCGTGAGAAGTCAGGGCGGCTTCCTCCCCAAGGGGTCCTAGGATTAAAACCCTTCACTTAGCCACTGAAAAAAATGACCGTTTTAGGACCGTTTCCCAGTTACAGCCGTTGCATCACGTGGGGATCAAAATTCAGCTGGCACCTGATTCGCATTTATGACGGCTGCCATGTCTCAGGGTCATGGGATCCTTTTTGGGGACCTTCTCACAAGCAAAGTCAGTTAGGGAAACCAGATCTGCTTAACGACGGAACCCGAGAGGCCTGGATCCCACCGCATGCCGACCCAACAGCTGGGTTGCTAAAAGCTACCCAGACCCCCTTTTGCTCCACATGGGATCCTCCACTCCAGACACCTCGAACGGCGTTTCCCCCCAGCGAGACGCGTTTGGGAAACTGGGTGGTGGAGGGGGGGTCCCATTAAACCGAATGAGATGGTCCACGGGGAGCAGGTGGGTAAAGGCCCCCCCCCCAAGGAATCCAACACCCCATTACAGCACCCAGTTTTGATCACCTATCAAAAAGAGGTTGAGGCCCTGGAAAGAGTGTCGAGAAGTGCAAGCAGGATGATGAGGGGCCTGGAGGCTCAAACATGCGATGGGCCTGGCTGGTCTGCAATCGTTGAGGAATAGGCCCCAGAGAGGAGGAAGGGGTCCAGCTGTTCTCCAAAGCAACCAAAGGGCCAGGCAGGGCAACCAACCAGTGGACCACAAGCTGCCTCCAGACGTGGTGGGGCTTCCATCCCTGGAGCTTTCTAAGAGGAGGCTGGACAGCCAGCCATTCATCTGGAACGGCAGAGGGTCTCCTTGCTTGGGCAGGGGGCTGGACTAGAAGACCCCCAAGGTCCCCTCCAACTCTGTTTTCCTGCTAACAGCTTCAAATTGGCGACCCCAGGCGGACTTTGTGGGCCCCTCTCTGGCGCACTGTGGCAAAACGCCTGGACCAGGCTCAAAAAGCCCCCAGCCTCTTTAGCAGGATTAGAGCTCTGCACCCCCCCCCCCCCAGATNCCCCCCCCCCCCAGAGATCCTGTGATCCAGGCCCAGGAGGAGGAGATGCCCAAGAACCACAATTCTGAGAAAGTCATTTATTACAAGATGCCAAGGAAGCGATGGGCGCTCCATGCTGGGAGCCTCCTCCTCCCCCCTCGCAGCCACAGCCCTCCTCCTGCGCATCTCCTGCCAGGCTGCGTTGCCGGGACACCCTCTGGCAGCCCAGAGGCCCTAGGCCAGCAGAGACCCCAGCACTGCTAGGGCTCCGGGGGGCTCCCCACCCTCCCTGCCCTCCATGTCCTGGGTCCTGCCCGCCCACACAGTGTGGGGAACCGGGCCCTGGGTCCTCTCCCTGGGGGGCCCCTTCCCTGGGGAGGGGTGACTCATTTCTCGAACCACTTGCTCCTCTTGAGCTGCTGGGCGGCCTTGCCAGCGCCCAGAATCCGCTGCTTGTACCGCTCCACCATCTGCTCGAAGCGAACCTCAGCCTGGCCGTGTCCAGCCTGCTTCTTTTGGGGGCCCTGTGGACAAGCACGGTGTGTGTGTGTGTGTGTGTGTGTGTGTCAGGCTCGGAAGCCCCGGGGGAGGGGGATACAGAGGCAGGTGGGAGGACACCCCACCCACTCACCTGGGGGGCAGCTCCGGGCGACTTCCGCTCTCTGGGCCTGGCCTCCTCCTCCTTCTTCTTCTTCTTCTTCCTTCCCCTCTCGGGAGGGGCCCCCTGCGCTTTGCCCTTGTCGCGATTCCTGCCGGGAGAAATCCCCCCCACCTCAGTCCAGGGAGCAGCATCGGGGCGTTTTCTCCCACCTAGCTTGCAGAGCAGGACTTCCTCCGGCCATGCCAGGGACCCCGGAGCCCCCTCAGTGGCTGCCTTTACCTGATCTTGGGCCCCCGGTGGGAGGGGAGGGCCAGGACTCTCCGCCGCTTCTTGCCGTCCGGCAGCTCCACTGTCTCCTGCTCCTGCCGGGTCTGGAAGCCTGACCAGGAGGCGACTCCTTCAGTGGCCTTCAGGCTTGGCAAGGGCCCAGGCCGCTTCCTCCTCTTCTGTCCACGGGGCTCTGAGGGAGCCTGAGGGCCTCCGGGGCCCCCAGCCTTCCCTTTGGCCCCCAGGGCCTTCTTCAAGCCCTTGGGGGGCTTCTGAGGGGCCCCTGGCTGGCCAGTGACAGGCAATGGCCCCTGACTGGCTGGCCCAGTGGCTGCTTGCTTCTGCCTCAGCTTTTGCTGCACGAGGGAGAGACGAAGTGTCACCTGGGGCCTCCCTCCCCTCCCCACCTCTGCGCAACGGACCAGCCCCCTCCCACTCCTGGCCAGTCTCCAGCTGGGGTGGGGTGGGGGCTCTCCCTGGGGTGATGCAGCCGGAGCCCCTTGGTCAGGGGCTGCCCCCCATGGGCCCCTAGGGGCACTCCAGGGGGCCAGGCACCTGCCCGGGGGATGATCTCAGGGGGCCCCTACCAGGCTGCGTTCAGCACGCTGCTCCTTCAGCCTCAGCTTCCGCCCGTCCTCCAGGGAGAATTCCACAATGGGCCGCTGGGGAGAGAAACAACCCCATCTTGGACACCCACAAGTGCCCTCCTGCCCACAGGGTAGCCTCCCTCCCCTCCCCTGGTCCTTCTGCGGGCGGGCAGAAACTCCCCGGCCCAGTCACCTCTGCAGGTGGCCCAGCCCAAGCCTTGGGATGGCCAGGCGGGTGTGGGAGCCTCCAGGTGGAAGGGGAGGGGGGCTCCGTGGACGAGCCTGGAGGGTCTCCAGAGAAGCCGAGCTCAGCCAGGGTCTCCACTTGATGGGCGGGCGGGGAAGAGACTCACCTTCCGGTCCCCAAAAAGCCGGGGGTTGTTGTTGACCTGGCGCAGGGCAAGCAGGGCGTGCTGGGGCTGCTGGAACTCCACGAAGGCGTAGCCCAGGGACTGGCCCCGCCCCTTCAGCTCCCGCATCACCCGGCACTGGGGGTGGGAGGAAGCGGCCAGTCATTCGCTGGGGGCTGACCAGCCCCCCCAAAGGTCGAAGGCTCACCCTTGGCACATGAGGGGCTTTGCCCACCCAGGAGGACCAGGGAAGCCTCGGACGGCAGGCGACCACAAGGAGCCTCCAGGCTTGGGGTTGCAGCAAGGCCCCCCCAGCCAGGGAGGCTCTGGAACCCGGGAACTGCAGCTGCTCCTGAGAACGAGGCGCCTCCAGCCAGAAACGCCGGGCTCAGTCATGCGCCCCCCGTCTCCTGCCCCCCTCTTGCCCTGCAGAAGTGGAGAAGAGCTGGGAGGGGAGGAGCAGCGACCACCCTCCCTCCCTCCCTCCCTCCCTCCGGCTGAGCCCCGATTTCTTGGGCTCCGGAAGCCGCGCTGGGGACCTGCAGCTCTTGCCCAGCTCCCCGGGAGAATCACCTCCTTGACGATGGCGCCTGGCGTGCCACCCGCTGCCTGCAGCATGACCTTCCGCAGAGCGGCGCCACCCAGGCTCTTGGGCAGGTTATGGATGCAGAGCCTCGTCTGGGAGACAAAGACGTTCTGGTCCTTCAGCTTCTGGCGCTTCAGCTCCTCGAACTGGAGGGGGGACCCCGTCAGAGCTCAGCCCACCCAGTGCATCCCTCGAAGAAGCCCCCTCCCTCCCATATCCAGGCATCATCCAACCCGCTGCCCAGGGATGCCCCTCTGACCAACTGCCCTGCAGCCCTTGTCCCATCCCTGCTCTTGAGGGCCAGCCCCTCCTTCCTGGACACCTCAGGGAGGATGCCCAAGGGTGGATGCCCCATCCACAGCCATAGCAACAGGCGTGGGCCGATGCTCCCCCACCCAACCAGTGCGGGGGGGCCACTCACCCGGGCCCTTTTGGCCATGTCAGCAGCACTGACCCCCTCTGCCGCTTTCGTGCCAGCCCGGATCACTGCAAGAGGAAAGGGGAGGTGATGCCGGCCAGAGGAGGCCCAGGCTCCCTCTTGCTTCTCCTCCCCAGGCCAGGCTGGGCCCAGGAGTCCCGGGGGTGGGGGCGGGGAAGGGGGCAAGGACCTACTCACAGCCTTCCCGGGCCAGGTAGAGGTTGCGGGCGCCGGTGGGCTTGGGGCTCTTCGGCCTTCGCAGCTGCTGGGCCTCCTCACGGCTGACAGCCAGGTCCACCCGGAGACGGCGGCCCCCCAGGTGAAGCCCCCGATCCTTGCAGGGAGAAAAACAAGGTGAGAGGGAAGCATCCCGTGAAGGGGCTCCTGTGAGCTCAAGGGAGCAGCCCCCCCCACCCCCCCACAGCGTCCTGCTCTCACCTCACTCTCCTCCTGCGCCACCTGGAGACATTTCTGGGCAGCTTCCTGGGTGACAAACTGGGCAAAGGCGCAGCCTGAGGAGGGCAAAGGGGGGGTGGGTGATTGGAGGAAAGCAGGCAAGGATGGAGGGGGCTTCTGAACTGCCCTTGCCAGGAGGAGCGGCGACAGGGAGATCCATTTTGGCCCTTAGTTCCCCCCTGGGTCTCCCACAGGGGAATGGGGAACCAAAGGAGTGGGGCAGGGGGGGCTTCCCGGTGGCCAAGCAAGGGCACCCCGACTTCTCCCGCCAGCCCCACTCGCCTTTGGAGTGCTCAGTGTCGGGGTGCAAAACAAGCCGGACATATTTCAGGTCCCCAAATTGCTCCAGCAGCTCCCCCAGCTCTTCCTCTTCCGTGTCAAACGACAGGTTCCTGGAGGGGGGCAGCAGAGACGGCTCCTTCCACACGTGTCCTGCCCCCCCAACCTCCCCCGGGGCAGCTAGAGGGAGGTGGGCGCCAAGTCTGCCTGGCAGGGTGTTCCTGCTGCTGCCAAGCATGGGCAGGGGCTGCAGGCCAGGGGGCTCTCCCTGGACAGAAGCCCTTTGGGGCTGCAGCACAGCAACCCCCAGGCTCCCCCCAGACCCACCTGAGGAAGACAGTCCGGCCCTCTGCCACGTCCGAGGGGCGCTGCTTCTGCTTTGGGGGAGGGTCTTCTCCTGCGGGGGGAGGAAGTCAGTGGAGGAGACGACGGGAGGCCCAACAAGCAAGTGAGCCAGGAAGCCAGAGAAATGGGTGCCAACCCCCCCTCCCCGGGAGTCTCCACAGAGGCCTGGCTGCCCCTCCCCCAGCACCTGGGCTGCACTCAAGGCGGCCCCTGGGGAGCCCGGGGGGGGGGCGGTGGAGAACGAAAGGAAGCCCCAGCCAGCGTGGGATGCCTGGGAAGGAGCCCCGTTACTCTTCGGGCAATACAGGGGAATCCTTCACTTACGAGCATTCATTTAGTAACCGTTCAAAGTTACAACGGCACTGAAAAAAATAACTTCCGAGCCATTTTTCTCTCTTACGACCAGAGCATCATCCCGGTGATCATAATCCAGACGGATCACAAAATAGGGCAAAACTCATTTAACAAATGCCCTGCTTAACAACAGAAATGTTGGGCTCCCCTGTGGTCGTAAGTCGAGAATCCTCTGTGCAGGATCTTCTGCTGCTGCTCTGGGTATTGGCTGATTCCATGGGTGCAGGCCTTCCTCATGCCCCCCGTCCCTCCCGGAAGCACCTGGACCCACCAACCTGCTCCTTCTTCCTCCTCTTCCTCCACGCTCTCCTCCCCCTCCGAACTCCCAGCCTCGTTGGGTTCCTCCTCCTGCTCCATGGAGCTGGCCTCCTGCTCTTCGTCTTGGCTCTCCCCGGGGGGACTTAGAGGCCTGGGGTCCCTGCCAGGAGGAGAGGCCAGGCAGATGGCATCAGCAAGAGAGCATTTGGGGGGACGGACACCTGCTGGCTTTGGGCGGGGAGAGGAAGCGGCAGAGCTCTGCAACTGCCCATCGCCCTTGGGAGCCCCGGCTGACCACCAGCGCTGGCGCTTCTGCCACAGGCAAAGCCCAGGTCTCCCTACCAGCATGGCCACCCCAGGCTCCCTGCGGCTCACCTGCTGGGCCTCCCTGGCCCAGAAGCCTCCGGTCTCCCTTGCGTCCTTTCACTCCCACCCGCACTGCCCGGCTGGCCTTTCTTCTTCTCTGGGGACGGACAAAGAACGTGAGGAGACAGTCTGGTCCTCGTGTCAAATCAGAACAAGGCTTATTGGGTCACCGGAACATGTGTGAAGCCTCGCCAAAATCTGGCTGCAAAACAGCCCTGGAAAGAAGGCGAAGAGCTGAACAGCAGAACAGATTTCTGCCCCCACTCAAGCCTCCAACCCCCCCCCCCCCCCCCCCCCNNCCCCCCCCCCCCCCCGCCGCCATTCACACGAGACGGCCACTCACCAGCGGGGACGCCAACGTCTACCTGTGCAGCCTGGAACTTCTCCCGGGCCACAGCCCAATCCACAGCCACTGGGCGCTCTGTGGAGAGTAAGGAGCGCTGAGGCTGCCTGGGAGTGGGGCTGATGCAGGGCAGAGTCCGTCTCTTGCCTGCTTTTAAAAACCCGACAGGCCTTCCAGCCAACTTAAGGGCTGCCCTGTTCAGCTGCCAAGCCTCAGCAAGATGGCAGGTGCCACTGCAGTGGCGAAAACAGACCTAGTGGAGACCCCTGCCCTCTTTCCCCACGTGGCCAGGGTTATCGCCGTCTCCCCTCTTTGCCCACAACAGATTGACCCCCCTCTCTGCATCAGGCAAAGCCCTCTGCAAGTCCGCTTAGACCAAAAAGTCTCCTCGCTGCAGGGCCCAAGGGAAATGGCAACCTAGGCAAACCCCAGCTTTCCCTTCTCAATCGGGGATGTGCCCCCCAAATCTGGCCTTAGAACTTTCTCATGGTCAGGAGCCGCCCAGCTTCCCCGGGCTGGCCAGCCCACCAGGTCCCTGGGAATCCCCTCCCTGCAGCCCTCAACTTCTGTTAAAACCCTCGCTTTCCCCTGGATTTGAAGGTCCTCCTTCCCATGAAGCACCATGGGCCCCACTCGGTTTCCTTTTATTCAGGACCCCTTCCTGCTGCTGACCCTCGGCCTGCATGGAAGTGAAGACGGTGTGCGAAGGGAGAGGGGAAATTTGACCCCACTGAGCCGCAGCCGGTCCCTCTCTGGCCCCTCTCTGGGAGCCCCTCAGCACGAGGGACAGACTCCCACCCGAACCCTGAACGGGCTGCAGGGACTCACCTTTGATCTCCTTCATGTTCATCCCCTTCAGGGCTTTTCCTGCTTCCAGGACATTCCGGAACTGCACAAAGGCAAAACCGCGCAGCTTTCCATCTGGAAGGCAAAGATCAGGGCCAGAAGCCCCGTCACGCATCCACCCCTTCCCTGCACCCCAGGAACTGCATCTTCCGCCCCGCCAAGGGATGGGGGCAAAGCAGCCCCTCACCCAGAGCAGGGAGTCTCCTGGGTTCACCCACTGGTGTCGAAAGACAGGCCTCTTATATATTTTGTTGCGTTTTGCCAGCCTAGGTGAAATGTTAACGTATTTAAAGGTAGCCCTCGTACCCTGAGCCAAACGAGGGAGAGAGAGAAAGCGAGAGGGAGCCTTCGCCGGGCCAGGCTGGAGAGAGGCGCCATGAAGGGGGCCAGGGGAGCGCATGGCTCAGGCTCCTCTTGGCCCTCCAGAGCACCAGGGCCGCCTCCCGCCCTCCAGCTTTCCCTGCCCACCTACCAGGCTTCCTGGGCAGGGAGGCTTCCAGGACTGCCCCGAAGGGAGCGAAGGCGCTCTTCAGGTCGCCTTCCGTGCACTGGGAAGGAGAACCGAGAAGCCAAAGGGATTCAGGGGCGAAGCGCGCAGGGATTCGGGGGGGGGG
>BHFT01005299.1:78800-96300 GCA_004320025.1 Laticauda laticaudata
GGGGGGGGGGGGGGAGCCACTAGAGAGCAAAGGCCCAGGGGGGGCAAATGCGCACAACAACACAGCGCAGGAAACACACAGCCATGGGTGCCTTTGCCGGCCTTCCGACGCAGAGCAAGGAAAGCAGGGGGAGGGTTGGGCTTACGTGCCCCTGTGCCCCACAAGTCAGCCAGCCAAGGGGCTTCCCTGAAGCAAGCAGGGGTGGCAAAGAGCCCAGGGGCCTCTGACCAACCCAGCTGGAGAGAGTGGCAGGCTGAGCACACTGGCAGTGCCCACAGCGCCTTGGTTGGGGGCCCAGAAGCCACTTGGGTGCCGTGCCCAGAAGGGGTTCTGAAAGGAAGAGGCTATTTTGCAGGGGCGGAAGTGCCTGGAAGGGGCTCCCCTCTGCTGCCTCTCCTCCCTTCCAAGGTCAGGATGGGGCAGGAGGGTCTTATGAAGCCTGAGGGGGGCAGGATGGCTGAAAGGGGGGAGGGAGGGAGGGAGGGGCTGGTTCTCCTTCGCCAGTGCCTGGACAGAGGCGGCGTCCATGCCCTCTTCCTGGGTGGAAAGAAGGAAGGCCCCTGGCCCAAAGGGGCTTCAGGCAGGCCTCGTGGGGTTCTCTCCCCCCACCCCATTTCCCAGGGCTCTGAGCAGAAAGGGTCTCCCGGCACCTTTCTGACTCAGCCCAGGGAGGGGGGAGGCTGGCATGGGGGGTCACCACCCAGCAGCAGCAGCAGCAGCAGTGGCCACCAGCGGGCTCAGATCCCAAGTCCCCCAGAAAGGCCTTTGCTCATCCTTCCATCAGATGCAAGAACTCCAGGGGATGGGGCGGGGGCTTTCCCATCAGTGCCCCTTCCCTGTCAATCATGCATCAGCTATTGGTGGTCTGTCCCCATGGTGGCCCCAGGAGAGTTGCCCTGAGTCCTAATGGCTCTGCTTCAGGTAGCTGGTTGTTGCTGCCTCTTGAAGGGGTGGCTGGCAAGGGTGAGGGCTGGGGAGCAGGTGGCAAGGAGATGAAATGGTCCCCACCCTGCTTTTCCAGGCCTGGCTGGCAGGAGGGGCTGCTGCTTTCAGAGCTGCCCACCTCCCACCTGCCCTTGCCTGGAGGAGCAACAAGGGAGGAGGCGTCCCAAGTAGCAGGCCTCCTGCCTCTGTGCCAGGGGAGCCTGCCAGGGGGTCTGCTGCCAAGAAAGCTGGCAACTTCAGTCTGGCCTGGAGGCGCTTGCAAGGATCTCGGCCAGCCCAGCCTGGCTGGAAGAGGCTCAGGGAGCTCGGCCAGCTACAGTCAGCTCAGGAGCCAAACTTCTGCCTGCAGCCTGTCCAGGTAACCCCCGCTGGAGGATCTGGGCCTGTGTGGCTCTCTCCTCCCCCACCCCTCGGGCCCTTTTCAGGAACTTGGGATCTGACCCCTGTTGTGGGTGCTGCTGCTGCTGGCCAGTGGCCCCCATGCCCACCTCCCTGCTAGGACCACTTCTGGTTTGAGACCTTCCCTCCTTGGCTTTCACCCTCCCTGGGCTGAGTTGGAAAGGTGCCAGAAGTCCCTCCCTCCCCTCAGACCTGGGCCCAGGGCAGCAGGAGGAGGAGGGACAGAGACGCTCAGGGAGACCTTGAGCCCCATGTGGTCTTCCTGAAGCCCCTCCAGGCCAGTTGCCTCCTCCTGGGAATGCCAGGGTGGTGGATTCCACGCCCGTTCTGGTTCAAGTTTAGCCATTCCTCCCAGGCCAAAGGGCTCCTGTTCCACCACTGGAATCCCAGGGCAGCAGCTGCCACATGCCAACCCTGGGTGAATTTCTCGGGCCCTTGAGCTCCTGAGCCAGGCTAAGTGGCATCTGCCAGGCTAGGAGGGAGGGGCTTTGTCCTGCCAGTGTTGATGGGGAAACTGGGCTTGCCAGAGCAGCTGAGGGCAGCACCTCCGTTTCCCGGGCTTCAGCTCCACTACGGGTGGGCATTATTCATTGTAGTTTTATGGTCTGGGCACATTTGTGGGTCTGTGTCTCGGCCACTGACTGGCTGGCATCCAGAGCTGCCCGTGGGGAAGGGCTGACAGCACCTGCTCCTCAACAGCAGCCCTGCGGTGGAGGCCAGCCTGAGTGCCCAGGCTGTGGGGTGTGGAGGGGCTTGGAGCCAAGGCCTGCAGCTGAAGGGGAGTCCATCCTGTCCCGCCCAGCCTTGGGTTCTTCGGGGGGGGGGGCAGAGAGCCCTGCTGACCAGGCCCCTCAAGCCCCCTCCCTGCTTTCCAGGCAGAGGGCGGGGGCTTCAGGGTCCCCCCCTGCTGGGCAGGCCGGCGCCCCCAGCCAAGGCAGAGGAGCAGGAGAGGGGTCTGCGGCTCTCAGGATCCCCCTCGCCGCGCAGGAGGCCCGTCCCCTGGCAGGCGGGCAGCTTGGCAGCCTCCTCCGCTCCGGCTTGGCAGCGACTGTAGGAGCCCCGTGCGGGCGGGGCCGCTGCCGCCGCCTCCGCCCCGCCTGCGAGAGGTCCGCGCGTGCCGTCTGCGGGGTGCGCCCAGAATCCGTGGGCAGGGGAAGGGGCTGGGGCGGGCGCATCCGTCCGACGGCAAGCGGGGAGGAGTCGCCGCTGCAGCCGCTTGTCACTCGGGCTGCTTCGCCGCGGCGCCAGGCGCCAACTGGGCTGCTACGAAGAAGGCGAGCTCGGGAAGGAGGCGCGCTGCGGGCCGCCGCTGGTCAGCAGCAGCCCGCTCGGGCCGGGCCAGGTGAGCAGTGCCGGGCCCGCCGCATCCTCGGGGCCCCGACGGCGCCGCTGAGTCCCCGTCGCGAGCCTCGAAGGGGATAAGGGGGCAGCATTTCCTCGAGGCCCGTTTTTAGTCCCCGCTCTGGCCCCGGTGGAGCCGGCGGGCGGGCAGGCGGGCGAGGCGGGCTCCGGGCCGCGCGTGGGTCTTGCTGTCGCGCGAGGCGGAGGGCAAAGCGCGCGCGTGGGCGACTTCTCCCTCCCCGCCGCTGCTTTCCCTGCGCGGCTTCCTTCTGCTCCGCGGCGGCCCCCGGACGATGCGGCGCCTTCCCTGCGGGCCCCCCGAGCGGCTCTCGACTCCCCGCTTGGTTTTGCGGCTTTCGGGACCGGCCGAAACTCCCGGCCGCCGCTGCGGGAAGTGCGCGGCTTTTTCTGGGCCTCCCAGGTGGGATGCGGCGTCGGCGTCGCTTGGCTTCGGGGGGGGGGGGGGGGGGGCACGATTCCCTTGGCCGTCTGGCGGGAGGCACCTCCCCCCCCCCGGTTCTCTTGCGGGAGGAGGGTGTCCGGATCCAATGCGCCGGTAGCGCTCCGCGGTCCGGATTCCGGAGCTCGGGAGGCGCCGATGCGGGAAGCCGCTGTCGAACCGCCGCGCAGTTCCTAAAGGAGTTGCGAGGACTTCTCTGGGGAGCAGCACCCCCTCCCCCCTGACAAGGAAGGCCCAGGCTCCGCAGCCCCGGGGGGAGGAAGGAAGACCCCCGGCGAGGCTGTCGTGGAGGATAGCCAGTGGCCGTTCTCGGAGAGGCTCCCAGGCTCGGGCCCAGGTACAGGTGGATGAAGCCCCCAGGAAATCTCGGGACACAGCCAGCCTTTGGCGCTGAACCCCTCCCCCTGCCTCTTGATTTGGGTTCTGTTGGAAGATCTCTGGGAACCCCAAGCAAGGGAGCAGGTCAGCGTCCAGAGGAGAGACTCCTGGCAGGAGGGGGTGGTGGTGGGGGTGGCTGAAGAAGTGGCTACCGGGATGCCTCCCCCAATCACCCTCCTTTGGGATCCTCCCCAAAGTGAGGCAGGGATGTTCCTGAGCTGCATAGTTTTAATAGCAGAGGGACTGGGGGGGGGGGGGGNAGCATCCTCCCCCCATGTGACCCCTCCCCCCACCGCTTTGGGAGGAAGGGGCAGCACCGCATTTTCTGAATGGCCGAAGCCCAAGGGCTCCTTCTGGGCCCCCCTTTGGCTGCTGGTCTCTTGTTCCTGGGGCTGCCCTTCCTTCAGGCCCCAGATAAGCCAGGCCTGTTCAATCCCCCCCCCCACCCCCGCCCAGCAGAGCCCATTCCCTGCTTGAAAGGCTCATTCGGCCCATGTTTGGGGGCTGGCTGGGTACCTTCATCCAAGGCTGCTGGGCTGGTGGAGGAAGAGGGGAGGATCAGCCTGTTGGGCCCGCAGGTCATCTGTGTCAGTTCCACGTAGGGAGGAAAGGCTTCTGGGCCCAAGCCAGGGGCTCTGCGGGGGAGGGGAGGGGGCTGTTTCCCCTAAGGGCTGATGTGGATGACGGAAGGGAAGTCGATGGCTGGCAGGCAGTTGGGCCTCAGGGGTATGAATATAAATGGCTGCTCCCTCCCTCTGGAGTCTGAGCCAAGGTCTGGGGGCAGGGCTATTGGGGGACCCCCACCTTGCAGTCCTGGCTGGGGTCAGAGGGTCCATTTGGACTCACAATCACCCCCCCCTCCAAGAAGCCCAGCCTGGCTGATTGGGGCACCTGAGACAAGATGGGGCTAAACTGGGGTGGGATGGGTGGGGGGAGATACAGTCTGGAAGTCCCAGCTGCTGGGAGAGGAGGGGGCTCTTGCCCTCCAGTCCAGGGTTGCCAACAAGCGACCCAACAGCTGGATTAGATGGGCCTGATGTTCTTATGCAGAGGTTTAGGTGACCTCTCGCGAGACCCTGGCTGGGGAATCCTGGGAGCCCATCCATCTCCCAGCGACCAGGACCCACTGCTCTCTCTGGTGGGTTGTCGATGCGGGTCTGGTTGAGTTGCACAATCCTCACACCCTCAGCTGCCTCCAAGCTCTGGCTCCTTTCGGGCTTAACATGCTTTGTGGCTCTTGGCAACACACTTAAACAAGGTCCAGCGGGATTGGGTGGATGTGAGGATGTAAGCCAGGTATTAAGATGCTGTGGGAAGCCGGCCATCGCCCAAACCCCCCTCCCACCAGGGTTGGTTTGTTCAGCCAGACTGAAATGAGATGGCTAACCTGAGTAGAGCATTCAGCCTGTTGGGTCACCCCCAAAACGGGGGATAATTCAATGTTCAGGTGCCTGGATTTGCGTGAGCCCCACTTTGACCTCAGCAGCTTTTCAGCCCTTTCTGTGGTTTTGCAGCTGAGCAGCTTGAGAAGCAGGATGGAGAAAAGGGTCTTTGCTCCGTTCCTGAGACAGAGGCGGTCTTCAACTTATGACCACAATGAAGCCCAACATTTCTGTTGCTAAGTGAGACGGTAGTTAAACTAATTTTGCCCCATTTTATGACTTTTCTTGCCACAGTTGTTAAGTGAATCTTTGCAGTTGTTCACTAGTAACACCGTCGTTAAGTGAATCTGGCTTCCCCATTGACTCTGCTTGTCAGGAGGTTGCAAAAGGGGATCATGTGTCCCCTGCAGTCATCATAAATGTGAGACAATTGCCAAGCAGTTTTGATCACATGACCCTGGGGATGCTGCAACGGTCATAAAGTGTGAAAAACGGTCATAAGTCACTTTTTTCAGTGATGTCATAACTTTGAACCATCACTAAATGAGCTGTTGTAAGTTGAGGACTCCCTGTATACAGTTGTGGAGCCATAAGCCCACTGACCCAATGGGACTCCTCAGCCCGTCTGGCTCAGCCCCCCAAGAGGCTCCCCAGCAAACCCGGCTCTTCTGCTGCAACTGAGGGGGGGCAGGGGAGGCATCCGGCCTGGGTTAAGAGCACCCCCCCACCTCCATGTCTGTGCTGGGAAATGCTGCCTGCTCCTTGCTGCCCCCCTCCTCCCCNCCCCCCCCCCCCCCCCCCCGTGAGGGAAATGGGCCAGGTAAGAAGTTGGAGATATAAATAAATAAGGAGAATTAGGGGCCTGGAAGCTGAAAGATGTGCAGGAACTGGGTAGGTCTTGTTTCATGGAAAGAAGGACTAGGGGTGACATGATTGTGGTCTTCCAGTATTTGAGGGGCTGCCCCAAAGAAGAGGGAGGGTCCACCTGTTCTCCAAAGCCCCTGAAGGCAGCAGGACAAGAAGCAGCGGATGGAAAGAAATTAAGGAGGGAAGCAACCTGGAACTAGGGAGGAATTTCCTGGCAGTGAGGAGTGGAAGGATTTGCCTTCAGAAGTTGTGGCTGCTCCACCACCGGAGGCTTTTAAGAAGAGACTGGACAGCCATTGGTCTAAAATGGTGTAGGGTCTCCTGCCCGAGCAAGGCATGGGACTAGAAGACCTCCAAGGTCCCTTCCAGCTCTGCTATTCTGTCAATCAATCAATCAATCAAAATTGGCACTGCTGAGGGCCCAAGCCAGGCTTCCAGTCTTGCAGACGCTGAGGTGTTAAACAGTTGACACCAGCAACGGAGTTGCCACCCAGCCTCCCAGGGCACACAGCAGAAGAAGAGCATCCCTGCCTGCTTTGGTGCCTGGCTGGCAGCAGCATGCCCACAAGGCATCCAGGTCCGGCAGAGCAGCTACTTTGGGGCTGGGCTGTCAGCTCCATTGGCTCCTGCCTCTTCA
Source organism: Laticauda laticaudata (assembly GCA_004320025.1). Classification (NCBI taxonomy): domain Eukaryota; kingdom Metazoa; phylum Chordata; class Lepidosauria; order Squamata; family Elapidae; genus Laticauda; species Laticauda laticaudata. The sequence continues at coordinate 85,210 of BHFT01005299.1, forward strand.
TCTGTCGCCCACCAGTGCCCAGAGAGGGAGGCGGGGGAGATGCCAGCTGGCATTGGAGCCTGTCGCTTCACACGGCTCGGCTGAACTGCGGTGACATCCCGAGAGGGAGCGTCTGAACACAGAAGTGCCCAAGGCTGGCTGATGCCCCCGTTTCTCTGCCTCCTGAAGGACGGGGAGGGGGAGGCACCAGACCTACTTTCTCACCGGGCATCCTGGATCTGGGCAGCCATGGGCTCCTTCTGCCCCAAAGGGTGCTGGGTGTGTTTGGAGCCACAGAGAAAGTCACTGATGGGAGAAGGAGGAGGAGGAGGCAGCCCTGGGGGAGGAAGAGGCCAGGCAGCTGAAAGGCCGGGGGGGGGGGGGAGCAAGANGGTGAGCAAGAGGGGCCCAGCCCTTCTCCCCCTCCCTCCCCAGGGACAGAGGCGCATGGGGGTTCACCTCCATCCCTGGAGGGAAAGTCTGGGGTGGAAAGTCCCTCCCTCTCTTCAAGGCTGGGACTCCTTTGCTGCTTGGTGACTGGAAGGTGGGGGGTTATAGGGAAGAATCTCCTCTCCAGGCAGCCCAGCCCAGCCGACTGAGAGCCTGGGGGAGCCTGCACCCTAATCTTAGGACTCCCCCCCCCAAGATCATAAAGGTGAAAAATGGTCATGTCACTTTTTTCAGTGCAGCTGTAACTTTGAGTGGTTGTTAAATGAACGGCTGTAAGTTGAGGACTATCTGTACTTAGTTCCCTCCACCCAACTGGGGGGGGGCTGTCCCAGAGAGGCATGAAGGATGAAGCGCCAGGTGGCTGAGAGCCTGGAGAGACTCTGCTGTGCCCCAAAGGATGTGGGGGGCCCTTCTTAAAGGGGCTCAGTTGGGGCTCTCTGAGGGGTCTCTCTGGGGGCCCACCTATGGGGAGGAGGCACCAGCGGCCGGCCCTTCCTCTCATGGCCTTTTCCAGGCTGGCACCAAGTCCAGTTCTTTTGCTCTCGGCACCCCCAGCCTCCCAGCCCCTCTGGCCCAGAGCCTTGCAGGCTGCGGGGCTTGGCCTTGGCCTTGGCCTCCTTGGTGGCGCTACCTCCCCCTCCCAGCTCAGTCTGGTTGGAAAATGTGGCCACCAATGGGCTCTCTCCAGCGGGGAGGGCAGGTGCCAGGCCCAGGGGGAACTCGCGCCTCCCCTCTGGATGCTGCAGCCGGATGTGCCAGGCTCCCCACCTGCCTCACTCGCTCTGCCCGTCGTCTGCCACGTTTCTCACACGTGGGCTGCCTCCCTCCCCCGTTGGGCTTGCAGGGTCCCCTCCGGTGGCTCACCTGGGTTTTCCAGGGCTGGGGGCTCCAAAGGGGGCTGGGGACCTGCCCCTCGCTCTAGAAGCAGGAGGGCTCTCTGGCCACCTGAGAGCAGCCTTGCTGCGGGGGCCCAGAGTGGCCCTGAGCACCGGCTCTCTTGTGGAACAGGGTGCTGCTTTGGTGGGGGTGCACTTGGGGGTCTTGTTAGGCCAAAATGGCTCAGGTTGAGGTGCTTCAGGTGACAGGTGCACGGTTGCTAGTGGTTGCCAGAAATGGCTGGAGGGGAACATCTGCCATGCTGCTGTGCCTGTAGGATGTTGCTCACACCTCAGTTCTGACCGGGAGCGGCCCCTCTCTTGCGGGGGTGCAGAGGCTCTGCGCTTCCTAAACATTTGCTGTTGGTGCAAGATCTTGACACACTTGTTTGTCAGCTGCTTCCCTGCATCTCCTCCTCAGCCCCAATTCACGTCCTGATTTCATTCCTTTTGCGTTGCTCCTTAATTCTGCTTGCCCAGCGCACTGAGAATCACCCAGGCCTGGTCCTGGCCCATGATTTGCCCATTGCTGGCCAGGGGAAGGAGGCCTTCTTTGCGGGGGTGGCTGCCAGAGAGGCTCCTCTGTCCCTCCCCCTTGGGGTGGCTCTGGGAGGGGTCTCAGCTTTGGGGATTCCCATTGTGCTGAGCAGGCTAACTGTCATCATTCCATCTCATCCAGGATCATCGCCTGATTTTGCATGTTTTCAAAGGTGCATAAAATGTGTGGGTGCATTTATCAGGAGGAAACATGGGCAGGGGGAGGAGTTGAGTCTTCCCTCCCTGGCTGAGGCCTGGGACCCTCCTTGCTCTGTCTCAAGTTGAACCTTCCCAGGAGCAAAAGGTGACGTTTCTTGGAGACTCCGGAACCCCTGGGGAAGGAAGGAGCCACAGTTCCTGACCACAGGTGGCATTTGGGGCTGTTTCTGGCTCTGACCCGGGTCCAGAGGGGCAGAGCCGGTGGGCTCTCCAGAAGGAGCTTCTACTCAGGCAAAGGCTTGGCTGAGGAGGATACGACAAGATAGCCGACGCTCCCTCGGGGCCCTCAGCTGCGCTTGACCCTCTCCCCTTTCCTCCCCAGGTGCTTCCTGCCGGCGGCGAGATTCACACCGAGACCAATGTGGGAATTCCTGCTGCTGCTGCTGCTGCTGTGCCTGTCCCCGGGCCCGGGCTCTGCAATGCCCCCGCCCCCTGCCCAGAATGACTCCGGGCCGGACCTGCGGAGCCCTGGCCCCTCCCCGGCCCCTCCCGCGACCTCCCCCCTGCTGCCCAGCCACAGCGAAGCCCCTGCCTTGCGGCTGAACGTGGGGCTCAACTTCCAGGTGAAGGTGCGCAGCCAGGGGAAGGGGCAGCCCCCCGAGGGGCCCGGGAGAGCCGCCCCCAGGCCGCCCCCGCCCCACCCCCAGCCGGACGCCCCCGCCCACTCCCCGGCCGGAGGCTCCGCGGGCGTCGGCCCGGCTGAAGAGCCGCTCGCTGGTCCCACGAACGGGGCGAGCAACGGCTCCTCCTCGACCCGCACCCCGCCGGCCCCCCGGCCCTCCACGACCCCCCTCCGGCCACGGGAGCACAGCAGCGAGCTCGAGTTCCAGGTGGACATCGGCCTGAGCGCCGGGCTGGGCCAGGAGCGGGGCTCGGTGCTCGGAGGCGGCGGCAGTCTCCTGCCCGTCCTGGCCGACGCCTTGGGGATGGCCGGCCAAGGAGGGGGTCCCGGTGAGTACCGCGGAAGGCCTCGGGGAAATGGGAGGGGAATGCGCAAACGCCGGTCCCGAAAAGGCCGGGGAAGGAGAGTCCTGGAGCCGGTGACGGGAGATCCAGCGTTGCACCCTGCAGTTGTCAGTGAGGGTCCCTGCGAGAATGGCTGAGCCCCCAGCAGCTCCGGGCGGTCTTGGCCAGAGGGAGAAGTGGGGCCGAGTCTCTGGCCAAGTCCACCTGGGCGGAGGAGCCCAGAGCCCTTCTGACACCCCCCCCCCCCCCGCAGATCTGTTTGGCTTCACCCTGCTCCGGAGCTGTGGAAGCTCCTGGAGTTGGAATGTCACAGCAAGCCCCCTGGAAGAGTCTGACGGAGCCCCCCTGCACTGCTGAAGGGACCCTGGAGCCAGGTAAGAGCGTAACTGGGGACCAGGCTGCCCTATGCCCCCCCACCCTCCTCCCTTTGAGCGGCCTCCTGGCTGTCAGTCTTGCCTCCTTCAAACAAGAGGCTCCTGGTTGGGGGGGGGGGCGGCAGGGGGAGCTGCCATGCACTGGTCAAGAAAGTTCTCCAGCAACACAGCAGGATGGATCACAGACAGATGGGAGATGTCGGGAGGTTGGTCTCCCCCTTGAAAATGTCTCTGGATTGGACGGTGGAGCAGCCAAGGGCCTCTGGAGCAACCTCCCCCCCACCGTCCTCTTCCTCCAGGGGCTCCCTGGAAACCTTCCTTGGTCTGGAAATCAGGCCTTGGACTTATGCTTGTCGCTTGACCTTCAGGAGGTTTCCCAAGAAAATTGGTTTAGAAGTAACAGCCCTCACATTTGCTGAGATATTTTAAAATAATTTCTATTAAATCATTTTTTCCAAAGTTAAAAGATACAGGAAATAATGGTTGGAAGAAAGGCAGGCAGGTAGGAAAACAACAGAAAGCAAAGGAAAACAATTAACCCTTAAAAAAGAAGGAACTTCTGATCTTTTTAGCAGTTACAGACATGCTTGAAGCCGTTTCCTCAGTTCTGAATTAATAATGTGGTTCCTTCTCCCTTTATTAGGGGAACAAAACGTCTATAAAAGGCTTCTGGTCTGTTATAAAAATAAAGATGTGAATCTAGCCATTTCTTGCAAGTTCTTCACCACCCATTCCTCCATTGTGTGTATTTTGATCTTCTTCTGTGCATCTAATAACCTGGCTGCATCCAGGGGCCCCTTTGAGCATCCATAAGTCCCAGTAAAGCCCCTGTCACACTGCACCAATGGATGCAAAGAGTATGTAAAACGGACAAAAAAGCTTGCCATCCATTGGAAAACGCGATGTACTCACTGCCTTTTTACCCGTCCAGCTCATCCGTCTATTGACGTTTCATCTGCTCAGAAAGTTTTGGGCTGCCGAAACTTTTGCGTGGAAAATGTATCCAATTTGTCCGTTCTGCATCTGCTACGCATACCGTTCTGCATACGTTACACATCCGCTATATCCGCTAGGCATCCATTCCGCATCCGCGCAACTCGCAATCCACTCGGTACGCAGGGAGGAAGCGGAACGGACGCAGAACGGATGCAGAACGGATGCCAAGCGGAAACAAAAGCGTTTAAACGGAAAAAACGTTCGCAGAGGGGACCTATCTCCGGATATTAAGGATGTCTAGAGGATGCTAGAGGATGCAAAAAGGGACACCTATACTGCCTATAAAAAGGGGGAGCAACTCATCTGGATTTCACTTTCAGAACAGGAGCCCTGCGGTGCAGACCTCTGCAGCCTTCATCTGCCTCTTCCTCTTCCACAGCATCCAGTCATGTCCACCGTGAATCGTACCACAGTCCTTTTGGCAGCCACCATCCTTCTGCAACACTGCGAAGCCATCTACAGGCTCTTTTTCAACTCACTACGGGAAGAAAAAGGGGCGGGCCAAGAAGCATCTGGGTATGAAGATGGTTCGCCAGAAAGAGCAGAGGAAACGGGCTGTACAACAAGTGATGGTGGAGCTCAGGAACGAAGACACTTGTGCATTCGAGAACTTCGTGAGAGATGCCCTCCAGCCATGTTTGACGAAGTTGTGCAGCGCCTGACACGCAGGTTGACCAAGGCAAACACAACTTCCGGCCCAAGCCTGGAACCTGGGCTCAAGGTGGCACTGACTCTGCGCCAACTGCCCTCCGGGACCATGTACAGGAGCATGCAGTACGGCTGGAGGGTGCCACCACAACACCATCAGCATTGTGGTCAGAGAAGTGGTGCAGGCCATCATCAAAGAATACAAGGAGGAGCTCCTCCAGTGCCCCTCAGCTGAAGAAGGATGGAGGAAAGTTGCAGAGGCAGTGGTATCAGAAGTGGCACTTCCCCACACCGTTGGGAAAGCCATAGATGGAAAGCACATGGCCTGCAAAGCTCCACGCAAGTCGGGCTCCACTAATTTCAACTCCAAGGGCTTCTTCAGCATCATCCTCTTCATCATGGTCGACGCTGACTACAAGTTCATGTACATCGATGCTTCAGGCAGCGGTTCATCTTCAGATGCCAGGTATACAACGCCAGTGACCTCAAGGAAGGGCTGGAACGCAACCTCATCGTGGGCTTCCCAGATCCAGACCCCCTGCCCAACAACACGCAAGATGTCCCCCTAACTTCATCGTGGGGGATGACGCCTTCTCCCTCACAACCTACTCATGAAAGCCCTACACTTCCAGACTCCCTCACCCGTGAAGAGAGGATCTTCAACTACAGGCTTGTCCAGGGTAAGGCGGGTGGTGGAGAACGCCTTTGGCATCCTGGCCAACAGGTTTCCAGTACTTCTCACCACCATGCAGCATCACCCACAGACCGCGAGGAGGATCATGGAAGCTTGCTGCATCCTGCACAATCTCATGCGCACCCGCCTACCCAGTGTTACAGGACAGGCTTGTGGACCGTCAACAAGGCAGTGGGGACATGGAGGCCTGGGGAATGGAGGCAAGGGCGAAACCTGATAGACCTGGATGTGCAAGGCCCCAAGCAGAGCTCATGTGAAGGGAGAAGCAGCGCAACCTCCTGAGACACTGGTCAACTCCCCAGCTGGGATGCAGTGGAGTGGCAAGACAGGATGATAGATGATTAATGGATGCTTCCTTCAGCCTGTCCTCATCACACTTAGCTGATGAGATTGGGCCATGTATGTTGAGTGGCCTACACAATGAACAGGGCATTTAATAAAAGAGTTGTGTTTGATGTTGACATGTGTGGATGATTGATTAATATCGTTATTGATAATAAAGGGCCATAGGTGTGGCACCTGGGAGGGTGGACCATACAGTCCCACTATGCTTGCACTGGAGATTTATCTGTCCCACAGCTATTACCCATGCACAGGTATCCCTGCCCATTCCACAGCTATCTTAACCCACCCCAAAGGTATCCCTGCCATACCCACTGCTTATCTCAACCCATCCCACAAGCATGCAAATGCTTAAACCATTTCTAAAAGTTTCCAGCAAGAACTTATTTAAAAAAAGAAATGAAGCAAGTGTGGTGAATCAAAAATAGACTTTATTAACAACAAGCTATAAGGCAAAAATGAGTCTCTGGCACTCCCTCTTGTCGCTCAGTCTCAGGGGTGAAGGGTGCAGTTGCTGTGGAGGTGGCAATGTGCCTGGAGTGCTTGTCATCAGCTCTCCAGAAGCAGAAGCAGCAGAAGCGCCAGCCCCCAGAAGAGCGAGCCCGTGCTGCAGAAGCCCCAGCAAGAACCAGAGTGATGGTAGCCCTGCTCCTCTTGCCAGGGCTGGCAGCAGATGGCTGAGGCTTGCTGTGCTTCCGCATAGGTTGTGGGTTGCCGGCTGGCAGGAAGGCTGGCAGGAAGGCTGGCAGGAAGGCAGGCACCAAGGCTGGCAGGCAGGCACCCGAAGGCTTGCAAGGAAGGCTGGGCAGGGAGGCACCAAGGCTGGCAAGAAAGGCATGAACCAAGGCTGGCAGGAAAGCTGGCACCAAGGCTGGCAGGAAGGCTGGCAGGGAGGCAGGTACCAAGGCTGGAGCAAGGCTTGCAGGCAGACATGCAGGCAGACATGCAGGCAGGGCAGGCAAGGCAGCCAATCCGTCCGGCAGCAGGTTTTTCCTCTGAATGGCCGACCTGCTTCCGAGCTGCTTCCGTTAATAATCCGCGGGGCTGACGCAATGCATCCTCCCGCATGCGCAATTAATGCCAGGCATCCATTAGCCTTCCGCTGTGCATCCGCTTCATCCGCATCGGGCGTCCGCTCTGCATCCGCTCTTTCCGTTCCGCGTCCGCTTTGCTGAGGCCCCCCGGAAGCCCTGCGGTTGCGCCATCTGCCCCATCCGCCTTCCATCCGCTGGGGCTTCCGTTCCGCATATCCGCTTTGCATCCGCCCTGCGTCCTCCCCGCGTCCGTGTTATCCGCTTCCGGTTATCGCAATTTGCCTGCCTTTATGAGAGCGGACTGCCCCTTTTGAGAGCGGATAACAACGGATGGAACATTTTGCTCGTCCGTTGTGTCCGTTTTGCATCCGTTGGGCAACGTGACAGGGCCTTAAGAAGGATTCTACTTGTCAGTTTTTAAAACTCTGAATCATCATCGCTTTTTCATAACTACGTGAGGAAATGTCCCCTCATGTTTGTTACATGTTTCCACGAACAGAGGATTTTGCTGGGGGGAGTGAAGCAAATAGACCTTGGTGGCTTTGCACCTATGTAGTTGGGGGAGGGGGTTGATGGGTGGGGTGGGGGCTGCTCACCATGCAGGAATTTCCTGGGAAGAACCTCCAAGCAGAACAGAATTCCCGGGAGGCTTCAGGTGGGAGCAGAATCTCTTTGAAAGCTTCAGAGCGTGGGATCTGATTTCTCCAGCATGGGGGCTTTGGGGTCTCATGGCCTGGATTGTGGGATCCCTGGGGTGGGATGGGTGGGGCTTGTGTGTGCCTGGAAGTAGGGAGTCCAAGGCAGGAAAGAGAAAGGAGGGCAGTGGGGCTGTCTGCCAACCCAAATCCTCTTTGGCACAGGCACCAGCAACCCTGGTCACCAAATGGGCCAGACCTGCTCCTGGGCTTGCTGCCTTCCATTGCCTGCAGCTCCCTTTGCCCCGTTGCCCTCAAACATTCCTCCCTGGTTCCGCCATGGCTGGGGGGGGGGGGAATTTAAAAGGATCCGAGCTCAGGAAGAGAGATGTTTGTTTACTGAGAAGGTAGATACAGCTGCCCATCTTAAACACATCACTCTGGGCAGGGAACCATACATGCCAAGATAAACCCACAACCCATGGAAATAGTCCGGTCCAAGGAAATAGCAAGCGAGGTATCACCTGGCATGCGGCGTCCTAGCAGACAGGTGGCACACGTCCCCTTCCGTGCCTCGCCCACCAAAAGCAGCAGCTGCCATTCTCCTCGCCCCGCAAGAGCCCTCCTCCTCTTGGACGATGGGTGCCAGGGGACATCAACTTCAAAACAGGTCAGCCAGTGCCACCTTAGGTGCCCAGAGCTGGTGGGGGAGTGCCACCTGCAACCCTGTCACTGCAGGTAGGAGCTGCCTCCTGAGCAGCCTGATGGAGGATGGCAGCCCCTCTGCGGCTGCTCCAAGGGCAAGAGAGCTTTTGTGGAGCCGGGGGCTTGTCTCCTTCTGACCAGAGATGCTTTGAGTGCCGGGAAGCAAAAGTGGAAAAGGTGGAGGGGACGAGGCAGACCGGAATATTTGTGGCTGAGCAGGACTGTCTTTGCTCTGGCCTCTTAGGTGACCTTCCAGGGAGAAAGACCCTGGGCTCTTTTGGTGGGGGCCACTCCCATGGCAGGAGAAGGTTCTCTGGCTCCACTGGGCAGATGTGTCTGAAGGTTCCACGGGCTGCTTCCATCACCAGAAGCGCCTGGCAACCTCGGAACGCAAAGTCTGTTTAAGAACCTGTTTTACTGGGCTGCCTCCAACCCTCAGAAATGGATGCTGCCAGCAAGCCTCACCGGATCCCTCCGGAGATGGGGATCTATGCTGAAAAGCACCACATCTTCCAGATCATGCAGGGTCTGATGGAAGCTCTCCTTGTATCCCGGCCAGCCAAACCAATTGACTTCATGATAGACCATCTCAAGAAGAACAATGAGGAGGTGCCCAAGGTCTTCATTGTGGGGCCCCCGGCCTCTGGCAAGACCACCATCGCCCGCTGGATTTGTAAGCACCTCAGTGCAACATATCTTTGCCCCAAGGACCTCCTGCATAGCAAGCTGCTGAAGAGGGCCAGGGAGGCCACGGCATATCAATCACGTGGGGAGAAGGTCCCTGATGAGCTATGGGCTTACCTCCTGCAGGAACGCATGAGTGACGTGGACTGCGAGACCTTGGGGTGGGTGGTGGACGGCTTCCCCCAGACCAGGAAGCAGGCCTTGGAGCTCCAGACCCTGGGGGTCCTCCCCCAGCACCTCGTGGTCCTTTACGCCCCGGATACCGTGCTGATCGAGAGGAACCTGGGCAAGCATGTGGACCCCTTCACCCAGGAGGTCTACCACACCACCTTTGACTGGCCAGTAGACTTCACCGTGCAGAAGCGCTTGGTGAAGCCGGAAGACACCTCGGAGCAAGCCACCGCTCGGCGGCTTCTGGAGAACCACCGCAACATGCCCGGCATCATCCAGACCTACCAGGATTGCCACAAGGCTATCAATGCTGACCAGCCCTGCGTCGATGTCTTTGCCCAGGCGCTCAATTTTGTGCAGAGCCGGCCACGCTCCAATGCCCCCTTCACTCCCCGCATCGTGCTCTTGGGGCCTCCGGGCAGTGGCAAAAGTCTGCAGGCAGCTCTGCTCTCTCAGAAATATGGGCTGGCCAACATCTTCTTCGGGGACCTACTGCGGGAGAAAATGGCCGGGAACCTGGGCGTGGGCGAGTTCATCAGGCCCTCCTTGGAAAGGGGCTGCCCCGTGAACGACAACATCGCCTTGCATGTCCTGCAGGAGCGGCTGGAACAGACCGACTGCCGCACCTACGGCTGGGTGCTGCATGGCTTCCCTAGGGACGTGGACCAGGCACTGCTCTTCCGGCAGATGGGTGTCGAGCCCAACCGAGTCTTCTTCCTCAACCTACCCACCGAGGTGGGGCTCCAGCGCCTCTGCCAGCGGGCCACCGACCCTGCCACCGGGGAGCGGTACCACACCATGTACAAGCCGCCTGTGGAAGAGGAGGTCCACCAGCGCCTGCGCCGGCACCCCAAGGACGACCCCCTCCAGGTGGAGCGGAAGATGGACATCTACAGCCACCAGCTGCCTGACCTGGAGGAGCATTATGAGGACTCCATCTGCCTCAATGCAGACCAGGATCCTTACACCGTCTTCGAGTACATTGAGAGCTGCCTGGTCAAGCCCCTGCCCATCTGCAAGCTATAAGGCCTGAGAGATGCCCCCCGCTGTGGCTTTGCCAGCCCCCCTGGCAGCAAGCAGCAGGGCTTGGGCAGTGAGGGGAGGGCAACGTGTTTAGTGTTAATGAGAGAATAAAGCTATTTTGTTTTAATGTGGAAGCCATCTCTGCTTCTTGTTTAAGAAATGCCTTGCCCCGGGTCAGCCACCATGCCCGGCACCCGCAAGTCGCTGCTCTTGGTGTCCATCTCTGTTGATTGGCACCAGGCTGGGGGACAGAGTCTCATTCTGCCTGCCTTCCTGAGGACCCTTCCCCTCTGGACGCATCCCCTGGACGCATGAGAGGGAAGTTGGGCCAACTCTGGCAGGGCTGAGTCAACCTCCCCCATGATCCTGCGGCTCGTAGTGGCCTGTTTGGACACCTGCCCTACAGATTAGTCACCTCTGCCCCCGAGATCCCAAAGGATGAGCCCAAGAAGTAGGCAGCTGCCCCTGTCATCAGAGGCTACTGCAGGTGGTTTCTGCCCAGTTGACAGGGAAGGAATGGGACTGATGGAATCACAGCAGGGAGTGTCTGGCTCGCTTTGCATCCTCTGTGCCCCCTAGCCCCTATTCCTAATTTTTTGAAGGGAGGGGCAGGTAAAGCACAGAAAATCTGGAGGAGTTCCCCAATTTTGCCATGTCTCCTTAGTTAGGCTGTGTTGATGCGGACACGGCACTGTTAGGAGTCCCAGCTGCCGCAGAGATAAGCGAGGACTTGCCCTTGGGGGGGGGGGGGGCTGAGCT